>JABVXS010000085.1:0-58402 GCA_013365335.1 Madathamugadia hiepei
ACACACACACACACGCACACACACACACACACACACACGCTTCAGACCGGTTTAAGTAACAGGCTGGGGTGTGAGTTGCGAGGAACCTTGGACAAGTAATGATTCCATCCATTTCATTTGTTCCAATTTGTGACACTTGAAGCTGATTTAATCATTAATTCTTTACTCACTTTGAATTTTGATGTGCGCATAATTTTTAAAATTTTAATTGCAAGTAATACTTGATTTGTTTGGCATTCAAATCCATGAAGAATCGTTTTTTACTTTTCGTGCACGTACAATATCATAATAACCAGCACATTCCATTAGCCTTACGTTTCGGTCAATGTCGGGTTTGAAAATTGAAAAAGGTTTTCGCTTAGTAATTATTGGTGCTGGACCTACAGCAATCGGTATGCTACATCGAATTTATTCATTGATAGCAGAAGGAATCATCTCGGAAGAAGATATACAGGTTATAAATTTTGCCCGTTTTTTCTTATTCTATTGCTTTTCATATTTAATATGCTTATAGAAACTTGGAACACCGTTCTTTGGGCTTGAGATTTTGGTTAGCTCTAAATGAGAACAGTGAACTCACATGTACTGATGATTTATTCTTTTGAGATCCTCGTTTTGGAAAAAGAAGATGAAGTTGGTGGTTTAGCTAGATCAGTAACTGATGAAAAAGGATTTACATGGGATTTGGGTGTACATGTTTTGGGTGTATCAAACTATTGCGAATTCGAAGAAGTGATCAACTCTGCTGTGAACAAGTGGAACAAAGTTAAGCGATCGGTTAAGGTACGTATTTTGTTATTAATGAAGTCCATCGGTTGTGTGAAATTTCGAGAGTTTCTAATTCTTGAAGTGAAATGCTGTTTCGTATTTTAGGCTGACTTAGCTCATATATTCAAAAGCAACGATCCATGCAACAACTATGTACCTTATCCTGTCCAACATTCTATCCCCTATTTTCCACGTATATTAAGGCAAAAATGTATCAGTGAGTTGAAAAATATGCGAGGCTTGCCTATCAGCTATACTAATTTTGCTGAATATAGTGGAAATATATTTGGAAAGACATTGTTGGATATCTTTATTAGACCGTACAATCGCAAGGTAAGATCGCTTCCGGTTTATGACTTCATGTCGCTAAAGAAAAAATTTCTTTGTCAAATTTTTATTCAAAGCTCATAGAACTAAGGAATTAGCAAACTATGAGAGCTCTGAATGGAATTTTTTAACTGTTCTAAACAGGAATTATAAAAAATTGCTGTTAAATTTAAAAAGAAGCAGAATTACTGTGTTTGTTTCGGTGTGGACAGTTGAGTTGGAAGAAATGAACGCATTCTGGGCATGGAATCGAGTACCAACCGTTGATTTGTCTAAAATTGAATTGAACTGTGGTCGCAGTCGGCAGGAACTTGAGGATGATCTTAGATCATCTGTAACATGTTTCCGGTAACTGTTTAGGTATCAGACTGGCCGTCAAACAATTTCTTGACAGTTTCACTTGTACTGGTTTTTTTTCAGGTATCCAAGGGACTACAAGGGTGTGGGTAAGATTTGGAAAAAAATTGCTCAACGATATCCAGAGTCCATTTTTCATTTTCAAGAAAGAGTGCGATGGATCGATATTGAAGCTAAGAAGGTGTTTTCTTGTTCTGATTTTATTTTTCATTGTGTCTTGAAATTTATGTAAATCTCCAACACCTTGAATTAGTCATAGTTTACAGGTAATTACTGAAGATTTAAATCGTTCAACGCATTCGTATGATTATAATGCCATACTGTCCACTTTACCGATTCCTGAATTATCAAAGATCACCAAAGTAATTAGCGATGTCAATTTGAAACATTCCAAGGTTCTGTCTTGAAATGCTATGGTTTTAATTAATTTGGCAATTCATACTTAGTTTTGTGTATTTTCAATTCGTTTTTACCATTTTAGGTGATTCTTGTTGGTCTTGGTTTGAAGCATCCACAGTGCGAATGGACTCAGCTTGCAACATGGGCTTATTTCCCATTACCTGATACTATTTTTTATAGGCTTGTTTTGGATTCAGATTCACTTTGCATGTTACTAAATTTTCATAAATTTGGTTACAGGGTTGCAGCAGACTGTTGTTTCAATATTTCAGGTGTACTTTCTTGTCCAACTTTAGCGATAATCTAACACCAGATTGTGATCAATTCTGGTCAGTTTTGTGTGAAATTGGACTAGAAGCTGATGCAGATTTTGTAGAGGAAGAAGTTTTACTCCAAGTAATTGAAGGTTTGACCGTACTTTTCATCTCTATTAAATGATAAGCTTAATTTTTCACCTGTAGAGGTATATTTGACTGTGTTTTGAGCGATAAAAGGTTATTTTTTGTTTTTCGTCAGTTGATAAATTTAGTTAATCGATACAGGTTTGAAGCTCAAAGGCATCATAGCTGATGATAACGAGATTGTTGACAAGTGGTTCTTCATTTTACCGTACGGATATCCTATTCCAACTATTGACAGAGACGAACAGTTACAACGTTGTCACAAAGCATTTCAAGTACGTTTTTTTCTGAGCAAGTTTGTGTGAAATTGGATTAGAAGCAACACTGCATGAATGTGCTTATTCCGAAGTTCATAATATCAAGAAAAGTTCTTATTTTTTCAATGATTTTCCAGGCACATAATATTTATTCTCGTGGACGATTTGGTGGTTGGAAATATGAAATATCGAATCAAGACCACTGCTTTATGATGGGCATGCAGTGTGCGGATTTAATTCTTTTTGAGGTGGAAGAAACATTGTATACTTTTTAATTTCAAAAATTTCCAAATTTTATAAATTATCCGTTTCAAAAATGTTGGATTTTAATAGTGGTAAATGCGTGAATGTAAAAACTTTTTGACTAGTGTATCACCAATTGTTCTGCACATCGTGCACAACAAAATGCTTTTTTGGCAAATTCACAAAAATAATTGCACAAAAAAGCGAAGTACAGAAAAGGAACTAATCGTTTGTGCTTGTCATCGAGCCCTGGTAAAAAAATTTGAGGAGTTTAACATCTTCAGATTCATCACAATAAAAAAATAAAGTATTTATTCGGTTTCGATTTCGGAAATTCATGAATTAGTTTTTATAAAACTGTTACCCGAATAAAGTTTTCTTTTTACCATAGTTTTTTTTTCGAAATTACTTCGCCAAGTAGCATACCACGCAGAGCTCGAAGACTTGACACTTACTAGGTTTTTTTATAACGCACGCACATGAACAAGTGGAGTAACCGGGAACCACCATGGATGATGACTTTGTAAAAAAATATTAGAATCAAAGTCATAATACATTGTATGCAAATGACGATTGCTTATGAAAGAACTCGAAATAAAGTAATATAGGATGTACAAATAGAAAATCATAGATTCAGCTGCAGCATTAAAGGACTCGAAATATTACTACTTTATATCTTTGGGCTCCCTTAAATGAGGAATCGATGATTTCCAAACATGTCGTTACCCCCTTATCGGTATTGCTATGCATTATTTGATTCTAATTCCTCTTCTAATGTTCCTTCACACACAGAGAACAAAATTGACATGCCCACTGCAAGGCTATCCTGTCCGCTGCTGTGCAGTGTTTCAAGAATTCCATCAAGATTAGGTTTTTCTGCTTCAGTTTTCGGTTTTATTGGAGCTGTTTGCTGTGATAGGTTAGCTGGAACGTTCACTATTTTCTAAGTGAGCGGCACTCAGTGCGGCTGTCGACATGATTTGTAAGAGACTCTGCAAATAGTTACATTTGAAATTATGGAATTTTCATATATTTTTTCAATAGTTGGAAACTTTGATACTATTCGAAATTGTGAAACAACAGATTCTTTCTCGATTTTTGAAAAAATTCGGAAATTTTAGGAATATTCTCGAGCTTTTTGCTATAACTGATATACCGATCTAAAGGATGATTACGCATATTTATGCATGTGGAACTGAAAAAGTGATACCTGTTGCAAAGTGAGCGAATTGATAGGGAACATGAATTGTGGACTGGTTTGTTGACTCTCTGCGGAATTGCTACTGCTGCCATTGACATTTACAGCTCCTACAGTAAAATCTGTTTTTTTCAATTCAGCCCTTTGTGTACATTGAACGGTTTACTTTCTGACTCTTCCGAATCTTTCAAAAAAAAGTTTTTCAGCTCTAGTCCTATCAAATATAAATTGCATTTAACCTTCGTCATTCGTATAAACCACGCCTTGAGGCATCTGGTACATGATAGCGTTGCTACTTCCTGCTGTTGAAGTCGAATTCAGGCCTAAAAACTGTTCCTCAGGATGGAATGGAGAAATTCCGAAGTTATGCTGTAGAAATCTTTCATTTTCACTAATTTCACTTTTTTATCTTTCACTTCCGAAGTTGATTAAGGTGCGGAAGGTAAAGAGAGGATAAGTTATAATCTCACTAGCGCAGTCCAGCTAACAAACCTGGCAACAAAAAAGGCGCAAGAAGCGGGAATGTTGTGGTAGCTTGAGCATTAGCGCTGGCAGCAATGTTACCAATGGTACCATTATGGGCATTACCACAATTGTTGCTATCATTATTATTACTCTTATTAAAGGGGTTTCTGACATCATTGCTGCTGTTCATTTTTGCTTTCCTTCGTTGCAACTGTCGTTGAGCGGCCGCCACACGAAGCGCTTCTTTCAATGTTCGTTGTAATGACAATGAAGTGGCTTTCTCTGCAAAATGATTCTAATTAGCGGTAATGCAGTAATCGATGCAATAATTCATCAGTTCAAAGAGATAAAGTTTTAGAATGATTGAAGATCTATTCATGGACCAAATTGAGACTTGAAACTTTCATTTCAAAAAATTGGACCCTTTTTAGTCTTGCTTTTAGCTTAATTTGCAATGTACTCTCAACTCCCACGCCTCTCATAGCTTTTTTACTGTATGACAGAGGACTGCATCTGTGAAATAAGCAATGCGCCGCGAAGCAGTAAATCCAATTTGTCCATTTTTCTGTTTAAGTCGTAATCTGTCCCTCCGTTGTATTTGCTGATCTACAGACAGCAGCTGTCCAGATTTGGTCTTAGGTCTTGGTGGCCCATCTAATGATCGCTTCTCTTGTCAGTCTCTTTTTCACCAAATATATAAATCTATCTGAAAACGAACGGAAGTGAGCCGAAAGAGGTGTTACAGCAGTGGCTACTAAAGCGCTTATTCATTTCAGTTTTTTCCTTCCCATCTATGCTGCTATTCGCAAACTTCTTCGTCATCTTCTCTCTTTCGTTCTGTTCAGAAGGCTTACTTTCCGTATATATCGTGCGCAGTATTACAACTGTTGAAATCTCCTTTATATGTGCCATTGGCTAAATCATCCACGGGAACAGCTGTCGCTGACCTCTTCGATGAACTTTTGAAAGAGGAATAGAAGGAGGGTAAAACAAAGTAGAATGACAACTGTTACTTCAGTTGATGAACCACCATAACGGGAGATCGTGCAGTGCTCATGTCACATCAGAAGTAATTCATTCATTATGTTCGCAGACAGATGGATGATAAGTTTTCACGTTGAAGATGCCCACAGAATGGACATTTGATCTCTTCAAGATTTATGATTGTTGTAACTCCATGACCATCCACAATTTATTCATCAGATGCAGAAGGAGGTAGAAAGTTTAAAATGTCTTGATAGGAATATAACGGTTCCTAGTAGTTTCCAAATTAATTCATAATTATTTCTACATTAACAGATTATGACCTTTTTCTTTGTCAGTTTCGCTTTCCTCCATCACAGCGTCATGACTGTCTACGCTTTCTGATTCACCACCATCTGAATTATCTGCTTCTTCTGGTTTGCAATTCGGTGAAGGAACCATCATTGTGGGATGTACCATTGTTGGTAATTCGGGACACTAGAAACTTGGATCAGTTTTTGTCAAAATGTGGAATATGACTCCAATTAAAAAGCATTTACGGAAAAAAAATGTGTGAAAATATTAAAAGTTTCACTTTAGCTGACAAATTCTGCCTAATCAATACGGACATTTTGCTGGGAAGTTTTCGAGTATGCTAACAGAAAAGGAGCAGTTTGCATTGCTAGCTTGCTGTTGGTTTCACTGCAACTGAAAGGTGGTCCCTTTAAGGATCTTGCAAATACAAACACGAGGACAAGCAAGGTAGTGTAGTAGTAACAATGATGCGACAATAGCAGCTGAAGACGGTGAGTGATGTACCTCTACTTCAGTCGTACAAAACCAGCAACAGCTACTGCTAGCAAATCTACTGCCACCACTTAGACCAGTTCGCTTCTGATCTTAAAGCTCCAAATTTGCACACCGAATGCAAGACACACTGCGCTACGAAGCAAAGCTCTCTCTGCCTAATCCGGAATATATGCTTGTCGAATTCTTGCAAAATGCAAATGCTCAAATTAAATTATACATGCAACTGTCTCTCGTCCAAAGTAGAATTTTGCTTAATGTTATCCGTGAAACTGGAAAAGGAAGTTTGCTTTTCAAAAATTGTCTGTTCATTTTTTCAACGTAATTTACTGGCAAAAGATAAGCATTCGATTGTTTAATACTCATCAATTTTTTCTCACCTTTTAAACTTCCTTCACTCTGCTACTCTTAATAATATTCAATGGAATCCAACTTTTTACCATAATTCCTCGCCAACTAAATGGGCTTATCAAAAATTACGCTTCTAAATTCATTCTAAAATTCCTTCGAATTTAATCATTAAAATTTCATCGACAATTCGAAGGCTTATTGAAAACATGCAAGGTGATTTTTTCAATAACGTTGCAAACACGAACTAATTCATTAAATGGAGAGTGGCACCAATCAGGTCGGTAAATAAGGAAGAAAGACGATAAGGTTCACATGTTAAATAGAAGAAAACATCATGGATTGGTATCCTTCAATGTTTGTTATCATTTCCCCCATTGTTAATATGGAAGCTTAGAAGCTCTACCAAGCTTTCATTTGTTTGAAGACAACCAGCAATTCAAAGAAATGGCAAGAGAGAGTTTTTTAATCGTCAGTGTTTGAGAGGAAGGAACCTGCAAGAGCACATCTAGAAAGGTGAGGGAACTACAAGTTCTTAGTAAACACTAAGCAGAGAACCTGAAGATTTTGATTTCCTTTCCCTTATAAAAATTTTTTTTTAAAGTAAACAGAAGTTCTATGAATTCAGAAGAGAACAGATGCCATGTTTAGAAGCTGTCGGTCACTTCACAGAATGAGAGAGGTCTGATATGGGAAGTTTATAGAACGAATTTGAACTGATTGCATGAAATTGCGGGGACGTTCGTTCAGATGCAACTCATCACAGAATTCTATGTCACCAGATTACATTTGATTTCCGAATGAGATATCCTGGAACAGGCATTCCCCACCGCTCTCTCACTCGCTTTCCATCCAGAGAACAATGGTGCATTGCTAATATGCTATTCATTAAATGTGTCCACCAATTAATTACTCAATCTCTAAGCTTCTCGTCATTGTCATTATCATCATTACAGTTGTTTGGCTCCACTTTTATCACAGCGCCAATACGATGTAACAGATATAGGCGACTAGTGATGGGATGTGAAGCTGTTTCGCATCTATTGCCGCACACACACATACGGCAGACACAGACACAGACACACACATACACACATACACACACAGACGCACACACAGACACACACATCCAGCTACACATGCATTACTTCTAACTCTTCATCGTGCCATCTGAGGAGGAAATCCTCGTTTAAACCTTGTTACACATCGGTGTGTTGGTAGTGTCAGTGTTGTTGCTGGAAGGAGTGAGTCTGGTGCTGCTGTTGGTGTTGTTGTCGTTGTAGGGTGTTATTGTTATTGCACATATTTGCTTGACAGGGAAGCCTTCGAGATCACCTTCTTGCCTGCTGTGTTGGATTTCTTCGAATTTAATGAGAATAGAAGGAGCAGAGGTTTGCTTTCAGGATGATGTGAGCGTAGGTGGCTTTGATGGCTCAAGGAGATGACGCCGTCCGCTTTTCCTCTTCCTATCTCAAGCTTCCCGTATTAAAGCATCTATATAAAACCGTGTGTGTGTATGTGTGTGTGATGTCTGTGTGTGTGTCTGTATACGATTTGTCAGTTAGTAGAGATTCTTAAATAGTATCGTTGTCGGTGTGAAACTGACTGGATGGGTTTGTGTGTTTTGGATGATAGATGTAGTGAAGGAGGGATATAGAAGTGCTTGATAAAAACAGATCGGAGCAAACAGGCAGTTGGTGTTTCCTACCCTATGCTCCTATTTTCTGGGATCCCTCGTTGTCACGGAATATTTGTTCTTGTTTACTTCATCACGCTGGTGGATCTTACAAGGTTAAATTGAAAGTTTTTCGAAATTTCATTAAGTTCGAAATAAAAATGAATGCAGTGCAGCCTGCGTTTCCTGAAAATTGACTGCTGAATTACATCTACAGCAGATCATCACAGCGAACACAGTAATTAGAACTTCTGCATTCTCTTTCCTTTTTCCCAAACGAAGGGATTGTTCGGGGTTCTATATCTTGACATTGAAAAGTCTAATTGGACGGCAAACAAGCCTTATGCAGGAAAGGACGCGCTGTTACCTCATATCACTACAGTACTTGCCGAAGAATTCAGAATGAAAGGGAAAGGGGAGGAGAATTGCACGGGAAGAAAGAATACATGAGAGACGTGGGACTACGGCGCATTGAGATATGGTGTGAGTTATACGGTGGTGTCCGTCTCGGCATGTGACAGGCATCTTGGATTGCTACTGGTTGGCTGCTAGTGAGATGACAATGCCAGAACGTTGTGACGCAACATAGAATGCAGAAAGTGCGCACACACGCACATGCACATGCACACGCACACAAGCGTATGTTCATATAAATAAATATATATCGACACCTTCGCACACCCTTACATTTGCCGATGATGACCGCAGCAACTTCGCACTTTCACTAAACTTCTTTTTACCGTACTTTTAAGGGCAGTCATTGCTGTCCTTATCACAAATGTCGCAGTGTGATTGCATTTGCATTTCGCGAAAAACGGAAGTTGATATGGCGCTGTTGTTTGGACACAACGCAGTCACAGCACATACCACTTTTAATTAGTTCAAAGAGTCATCTGCTTGTCACCTCTAAGACCGTCTGTCAAGCATGGATAATTAAACTAAAAAGAATCAAATGACCGTTTTTTTGAAGGTCGGTAAGTGCAGCAGAGATGAAAGTTTTCGGGCATGAACGAGAGCGAGACGTAATTTCAACTCATTAGTGAACAAACCTCATTTAACTTTCGCTTTCTCGAAATATTTGGTTGTGGTTCAAATGTAAATTCCTGTCGTGCTCCGACTGGATCAAGTGCATCATCTAGAAGAGAATGACCATTGCGAAGTGAATATGCATAAAAATGACTGCAAAAATTTCTCAGCTGTTAAAAAAATGTGGAAAGTAGGATAACGCTAAACCTTAAATTTAGAAATTATCCTACTTTGTTTTAAATTTCAAAGAGTTTTGAACTATGTGACTTCAAATTAATTTTTCCCTTTAAATGCGAGGAAAAATTATGCAGATATTGGACGAGACAATAACAGTTACCAATATCGGGAGTGTTGAGACAATTCCTGATTAATGTTTTTCCCGCTTCAGAAGAGATCATAGGTCGCAACTTCTTCGTAGCAAATGTATAAACGTGACCTGTTTCCGATGCTACCAACAACATCACCTGAGTTCCTGTTAGTGTTGATAATTCATAGGCCTGAACAGGAAAATGTTAACCCAAAAATGAGATTGGAGACTACAAATAGGTTTGTGAATAATTGCTATGGGCAGGAAATGAATCGACCTTTAGGAGCGATAAATTAATGTGAGAAAAAAAATTTTTCTCTCAAGATTTTTAAAAAAGGCTGAACAAAAACAGTAATCAAATACGAACTTTTTTCATGATTCCAGTTTTCCTCTTACTAAATGTTGTGTACCTTCGAAGTTTATTGCCAATATATTCCATCTTTATCTTAACTCGACCTGAAAGTGATTATTTCAAAGTTGCCAGCATTAATAAGCACGCAAGCCTTTACAAACATGAATTGAATGCGAAAGGCTTTTGCACACCTTCGAGAACTTACTGGCTAAATTAATGTTACAACTCATTAGGCAAGCGATTTTACGTAAGCATCTGTTTAGAAAAATGAAATCTTCGAAAGACGATATGTAAACCAAAGTCCAGGTTGATGTAATTTTGAAAAGGTGAAAAAGTTGAAATGAATGAGCTGCTTAACTTGGATGGTAGCACGTCATCTTCCTAGGATTGCAAACCTCATACCTTTTGTCTTCTTCCCATTCGGTAATGTTGGTGCTCCTTCATTCACCTGATGTTGCAGTTTGGGCGAAGAATTTTCGCATTCACCGCCCATCACATTTTCTGTTGACGACTGAAGGAAAACAAGGATAAAGGACAAAACATATAATGTGGTATGATATGATAAAAATTAACATCATGACATCATCTGATGCTACGGTGATTCCTAGAAAGGGCAGGAAAAGTGACCCAAGGTCTTCCTGAACACTATGGTTCGTCTGCTCTCTCATTCCTCACATTGCTTTCAATTATCGGCATTTTAAACGATTTCTTACAATTTCATCCCGCTTTATTCTCGACCAGTGGACAGTTGCTAGCTTTTTCTGGTTAAGAACCTTATCAAGTACTTGATTCACTCATTGAAATTCATATTGAGCACTATCCGATTTGTGAAACTTGTGAGCATTGCTTTAAAAATGTATGAGAGCAAAATTCACTGAATTTTTAATCGCGATTTCGCGTGATTGTAATCGATTGGATGAAGAGTACTGATAGAAAGGAGACTCTCGGATGCACTGAAATGATAGGAAAGGCTAAGTGGAAGAGAGATGTGGACCCACAATGAATGCTAAAGCAAAGATGGGAATGATAGGTACGTAAGGCTCACCATTTGAAAGAGAAAAGAAGTAATTTTAGGTAGTTATGTTCTGTTTATTTCGGATCGTCAGTGTGACAGAGTGGACACTGACGAAGATTCTTCACTCATTCAACCAAAACTCAAGATTCCAACCAAAACTCAAGATTCACGTCGAAGTACTACAAGACTATCAAATGACCGAATCAAACAGCGATTCGATAGTGTTTGGAAGGGCAGTACTTCCCTTTTCCGTTACTGTTTGATTTCTTGCTTTAATGGAGAGGCCGTGAAATCATAAAGATGTCCTAATGACGAATGACAGCTACTGTCCGGTGTCCGGGTAATGCTACAGTGCGCATCGTCTCGTAGATCTTATTTCAAAATTGTGATAAATTAACTGTGCTTTTCAGTCTCGCACTTGTGAATGTTGTCACTGCTTTACTGTGTGCATATCAGCAACGAGAGATGTAATTCTTGGGAGTACCTGTAGGTAACTCATGCCTACTTAGGCTCAGATAGGAAGAGCTCGGGAAGACTTGGCTGGAAAAGCTGCATTGTGGGGACGGGTGGCTCCCTCTCCTCCATCTCTTTGATCGCCAACATCATAACCATCTTCCACAGTAAATTACCACTCTAATTGGTTTGGATTTCTTTCTACCAAATGAGCAGTGGGCATAATTTCCTCGCTTCCCATAATAATATCCCGAAATGTGTCATACACCGTCTCTCCCTGTCCCTCTCCTCCTCACCACACATTCTGGGAACATTAATTTTTTGTTCTTTGCTGTATCTGTCAATATTGTGCCATTGCAGACCCTCTACCTTCTGTTTTAAACTGACATCATATCAACTGAATGCAAATAACTTGTTTCCAATGGATGACCTAAAATTTATTTTATTACCAAAAATAAGTGAGCTTAGATGTGAGAAAAGGAAGTTATACTCAGAGTTCTCATTGGAAGAACCACTAACTCTCTGAACAACACACTTTCTCAGCTCGAGCTTTTTGAGTTAAGCATCAGTTGTTCAAAACAAGCGTAACTGTGACAAACTTTATGAATTTTAATTACGTCGAGCAGGCACAGCAACGACTCGCTAGAAGCGATCAGAGTTACTGAGTGGAGGGGTGTAAGCAAGGAGAGAGAAGGATTGCAACTGACAGCGATGTTAATTTATCTTCACAAGTCAATTTGCCCGATCAAAAAAACATTTTTAAATTGACAAATCTTTCGACTGTAAAAAGAGAAGGAACCGAATTTGGACGATCATAGCTTGAGAATAGCGCTATCAATTTCAAAGCGAATGCAGTGCTCACAGTAATGCACTGCTCTAAACCTGCTGAAGCAGGTGCTCGGTCTATGAAAGCATTTAAAAGGAGGGAAATTCGTATACCTTCCCGTGTTACACAAGGTGCCGACCCAGCACATTGTTTATGTGTTTGAAATACTTTGTTCAACAGCTATGGAATATTAAAAGCGAACATAATTCCATGTGAAGCAATTCCAATGGGCTACTCTTTCCAGTGATTACTGCTGAAGGATGAAGCTTACGTAAAAAATGAAATGAAACTGATAAGCTGCAAAGCTTTCTTTCGTAGAAAAATTTCTCTACATCTCATCTGAAGGCAGGACGGAGAGCTTCTTCAGCAAACCATCTGTTCTGGAAAGTGCCTAATGCACATTTTTGGAAGTTTCTCTCAAACTATCAGATCATTCCATAAGCCTTTATAGTGAATTGTCGTTTTCTAGGAAACGTTGCGCTGGTTCGTTCACTCGCTGAATAATTCTCGGACCTCAATAAGATGTTGGAAAAAGGTGTCGTAGCAAACTTCTAAAAACTTGGCGCCCAACCTGAAGAAAACTACTGGTGATCTATTCTGATTAGATATTTTCAAGTTCGATTATGGACTGATAACATTTATTCATGTAGCCAGTGGTTGCAATGTAGAAAATCATTTTCTCTTTTGCGTCACTTCGCTTCACTCATGAATCATCGAAGTTTGTGATTTCTTACGTAAATGGAATTTCATCTAAACTGATGTATGGTAATGCTGTTCCTTTACACTCTGTTGCTATTATGAAATCTGCTCAATTTAAATTAAATTACGCCTTGATTATTTCACAAAAGTAACAATAAGTATTCCTGAATGCTTCTATCATCCGTAAGTAATAACGGTGTCTGTCATGATTGCTTTCATACCGATTTCACTCCTCATATTTAAAGTTATCTTCTAATATCTACAAAACTAAAACTCCATGTAGGTGAAATTTAAATGTACGCAAATGCAGATGAACCCTATTCTCATAATTCCAACCAACATCCAAAAGTATGCCAAGAAAAGGAATAAAATTTGAAATTAAGGGTTCTAGACAATGAGCCCATGAATCAGTCACTAGAAATAACTTATTTCGACCAATTTTCACTACAAAAAATGTGGCTATTACTGATCTGGTTTTGAAAATTAAGGCTAATTTATAAAAAATGCTTAATGAAAAGTAAATCAGATGATGAAAAATTTCTAAAAATATAATTATAGTAAGCAGTGAATGTGACACAGAGTTGCACAAGAGATAGAAAGAAATTTGGAATTAATTTCAGAAGAAGTCCGATAAGCACTAATTCTTAGCGACCTTTCGATGGAAACTGTTCATCATAGCTATTTCTTTTTTTAAATGCATCATGAAGCTAATCAATCTTTATTACAACTCTCTTCCTCTCCACTTTCTTTCCATAATCCAACTCTCGTCAGGTGGGCAACACTCATGGTACTTTCATTCATCTTATTCTGTTATCTCAATTGACAATTTATGAGAGGAAAAATTAAATGAAATGAGTTGCAAGAGTGGTTAAGGAAATGATCACATAGATAAAAGTGCTCTGATGAAATGTAAAAAAAAGGAAATCACATACCGTTTCTTTAGGTGTTAGGAGTAGCGATTGGCATGGCGAATTAGATCCAGGATTAGTGAAATTCAAATTGAAGCACGTCTCACCGGGGACCATGCTCATAGTCAGCAGCAGATATATTGTCTCCTGTCAGATCAATCAATGCAACAAAAATATCTCTTGCTTTTAATAAACCACCTTTGATAGAAGTTTGAAGAACTGGCGAAGAGTAACAAGTCAGAAATGATGTTGAGGGGCGTGGTAGGAAAAGGCAGAGAATCTGAGATACAAGAAGGGTTCCGAGAATTTGTAAGATAGGAAAGTGAAGTGAAAGAAATTCTTTTTACAGAAAGCGCGTGTTGCTCACTATCCCGATGAATATTGCTGGCTATCCAGATTTAGACAAGGTAGCACATCAAACTTGACTATGCTTCAAGATGAGACCGAACAAGCAGAAGCAATAGCAGCAGATTTGAAAATGATTTCGAGAATTGTATGTATATTGAGGAGGAGATATATAAGTTTGAGCTGATCTTACGTACCTCTTTCTTTAGCAGCAACGTACTTGGTAAAGCTGCTCAACAAGTACACAGAGAAAGAGAAGTTAAGAGAGAGGGTGGAACATTTCTCAAATTTCAACTTCCTCCACCTTCTCCGCCTCCTCCTCCTACTCCAGTTCAAGCCATATTCAAGCTAGCAGCAATGCAGTTGAAGCAGTAGCATCTATAAGAAGGTAGAGGGAAGAACTAACTAACTTTTGACTACTGTCGTCAGCACAAGCACAAGCACAAGCACAAGCACATACACATACACACATACACACACATCAAATAGAAGGTTCATTTGTGAAACTGAAGGCGCCTACGCAAACTCAGAGGAAAAGAGGAACCGGATGGATTCACCGTTACATTTCCGCCATTGAACCCTTTTTGGGTTTTACATACTTTACACTCCACTGTTCCCCTTGAAAATTTGCATATCATCAATCGATTTGTACACAGTGATTAATATCATTAAGACAATGGCCAAAGCAACAAGGACTGAGCAATGGCATTGCAAAGAATTCTAATATTGACTTAATAACAGGCCTAACCTGCAATGTCAAACTCTGCAATAGCACTTGTAAAGGATTAGAAGCGACTGTATGTGGCAAGAAGACATTGCTTTCTTGTTCTCCAGCTATGCATCTTTCCTTCTATAGTTTATCAGCTTTCCTCATTGGCCATCAACAACAATTAAGGTACTTCAGGTGGAAATGGTTTCGACCAAAATATTCTACAAGTTCAACATAAACATTGAGCACGAAAAGTTGAGATTAAAATTACACCCTGACCTCTGTGCATGAAAGAATCCCAGGATTAGCCGTATCATTGACGAAGAAATTATTCTGTCTTCCACAGATCACAGAGATCAAAGGTTAAAATGAAAAATTATCGGGCAAGCGTGCAAAGTGAATTGTGGATAATGAGAGACGGATCGAGCGTGTAAGAATTCCAAAATGGGATCGGCTAGTGGTGGTGAGAGTGATGGTAACGAGGACGATAGCGATCGCGTTATTTGTTTATATTTGGAAGAAAAAAGTGATGAATTCAGTAGGAGGCTATCTGAACAGCGCAGTGGGTGCACATTCCATCTCACTATGCCACGTATTGCGCAGTGGAAAATATCTCTTGTTCCGCTTTGGTACCCTTCCCGTGATAAGCATATCAGTTTGCTGAATCAAAGATTCTTCTTCTCAAGTGAACTGTTCCTGTGGGATGCATCTTCACCTTTACTTATGCATCCACCTGCTCACTGTATTCCTTGACGTGATAGCAGCAAAGGTGTTGCTCCAGCTAGTTTTCAAGTATACCACTACCGATTAACGATGAATACAGCGATATTTACAAGCTATGACACATTTATGATATGTGGAACGCCGACAAAAAAAATCAGCAATCAGCTGTTAGCTATTTTCATACACATCCGGCAATTTCATTTTGGTGTTCCAGGGAACTAGTTTTAAATGCGTCTTATTTGATGATTTGATATGATCAGATGAAAACAAGAAAGATCTTTTTCTGACAAAAATGCCCGATATTTGAAACTTTGCAATTCTTTCGATTCGGCCTGATAGTCCGGCCAGGACTCCACTGGAATTTCTGACTTACGAAAAAGAAAAATGTTTACCAGCTTGCCATTTATCGGCCCGACTATCTTTCAATATACGAACTTTCAGTATGCGAATACATAGTGTATAATGTTTTGTCTGAACGTAAATGGATTTTTTCAGAAATGTACGTAGCGTGTCCTTCGAAAAGTACTGAACATGCTTTGCTGATGTGCTATGAACGTGTGGAGCACGATCAATGATCCACATTTTGTCATGGTATTTCTTTAACAAAATTGACCGAAACTTCAAGGTTTATAATATTTATAATTCGGAAAAACTTAACAGCGAAGCATATCTTAACGAGTAAGGGAGAATAAAAATTAAGACTGAAAGAAATAGAAATTACGTAGCAAACATTAGCAAAAACTCAGTCGTATTGCTCACGGTTCCTTGTTCATCAAATCAGTCATTCTTGTAATAAAAAATTATGATAAAGAAGTGAAAATTGACACGGTCGAAGACCTTTCATTTCCCCAAACAATAACAAATGTAACAAGGATCATGAGCAGGATGATTAACTGTTTTCTTCTAAAATTCAGATAAAGAAATTTAAAAATTAAGGGCCAGGTTTTTATAAATTTAAGACTTTTTTTTTCATCGATCGTATGTGGTCGGCTCCCGATGACAGACCTTAGCGACGGGTCGGTCGGGTAAATCTAGTCGCAGTCGCACAAATGATAAGGCGTACTCCAACGATGACGCACATGAACAAGACCTAGTATATGCGAATCATAAGCAAAGCTTACCGCAATTTTCCAAAGTTCAGAACCCACGCCAGAAATGTTTCCAGTGAGAAACAAAGATTCACTTTCCCATACATATTACAAAAAGATATATACCAAAATTACATACAAAAAAGAGTTATGATGCCGCTATTGTTTATGGCCAAAATTATAGTGAAAGATACAACATGGCATGCAATATGGTAGAGTGTATTGACCTTGCGCTCACTATTCAAAATAATTTTGCCATACATGACAGTAAGTGTTAAAGTTTTGAACTACTCAGGTTAAGGGAAAAGATGTTAATTCTCCATTTTTGAAGCCAAGAATTATTCATTTTTACTTATCATAGAATTCTTAAATTTATTCATAGAAATGACCAATGAAACCCTGCCTAAAGTCAAAAAATGCTTCAAATACAGAAGTTGTTCGAAATTTCTGAACAAAGAGATAAAGAAAGTCTAAAAACAAATTAAAATTATGCTTGAAAAAAAAAACACTTCCGAAACTGTCCAAAATTCGAGACGTTTTAGATTTATCCGCGAATCCACAATTACTAAGACTTTTTTCATACGCTAGTTTATTTGAATTTTGGTCCCTTAATTTGCTCAAATCAATGTAAAAAGAGCTGGATTAGAAGGAATAATTGATCTCTGTAACATTTACCTTCAATTACTTGAATTCGACAATTTCCCTGAAGATTTTTGCTTTGTAGTTTCCATTATCGTAACCTCAAATCTTCTATTTGCTGAGCTTGTCCGACCACTGAAAACATGGCTTGTAACGCTCCAATGAAAATCGTTCAAAATACACAAATTTGTGTTTACACACATATATATTTTTGCCATATTCATTTTCTCACACTAAATCCAATGGGCTCATTCTAACAGCCTTCCTCAGTAGACTACTTTTTCGCGTCTTTCTTTCAGAATATTAATTTCTTGCAATTTCAGCAACAAGTCTGTTTCTTTTGTCTGTTTTTGGAATTTTTTTTTGATTAATTTCACGGTTTATTTGCTTTTCTGCAGTATTTTGTTCATTCCTCATTAATTTAATCGCCCCAACTTTACTGATAGAAATTCTCTTCGAAACATCCAATTCAGAACTGCTGTCGACATCGAACAGTGTCGAACCAGCATCATCCAGTAAAATCGACTTTCCTTCATTTGCTAATGAACAGATTACTTCGTTATCATCAATAATGTGTTTCCCATCGAATTTTTTAATATTTTCATAGAAATCATTGTTTTCAAATGAAATAAAGGCAAAACCCTTGTGCAGACCCGTTCTCAAATCCTGAAAAATGTTTCGCTATATTAGTGGAAAGCTTAATTTTTTTGTGAAGACCTTGCTGTTCATCATGAATTTCAATATTAAACTGTTTGACAGATAATCATTGAAATTCTAAAAAGTCATTAAATCACAGATGACATTATGAAACAAGAAATTTATTTGACAAGCAGTTAAACAGAAACAAAGATTGTATTAAAAAATAAACTCACAAATGAGAGCGTGATATTTGCGACTTTACCAAACTGGGAGAAGTAGTCCGTCAATTCCGCTGAAACTAAAGAATTTGAAGGACTTTAAAGTTATAGTCATATTTCGTTTGATTCTTCATAGCATTCGCTGCTCATCATTTCCAGTTAAAATTCATATTTACCGTTTAAAAAAATTATCCATAGCATTCTTAAATTAAAATACCCACTGGAAAGTTAAAAAAAAAAAAAAAACTATAATTAATAAATCTCTATTGAAAACTTACGTGCACCTGTAACCCAGCTAATCCTTTTAACGAAAAGTCTTCCATTTTTTCGCCAACCTTCATTGAAAATCTTACGAATTGCATCAGGTGTTCGAACTAAACGTGATGCCATCTATCTGTAAACCGCTTCATATATCAGCTCCACTGTCAGAAAAATACAATTAAAAAAAGTCAAATTTATTATCTAGTTTTCACTATTTTCATAAATAGACAAAAATTCTGAATTTGAAGTAAAAAATAAATTTGAAAAACTATCAAATTAAACGCTCGCAGAAATAAAAAAACAACATGTAACTGAATAATCAAATACTTGAATTTCAATAAATTAAATAAAATTGTTCCTACCTCTGTAGATTTTTAGGATTGGGTATCAAAAACTTCGCAGTTATCTAAAAAAAATGTGAAAACCATACAAAAAAACTGCACATATTTCGAAGGTATCGAACAAAACATTGCATAAACCTAAATTTGTCAAAATTTTCTTCGTCGAACTTGTCGAATAGAAAGAGTTAACCTGTCGTCCGTTAATATAATGATTTTGTTGCTGTACAGCCTTTATTGCGTCTTCAATGCTCTCAAAAACAATAAACGCAAAACCCCTGTGCAAACCTGTTTTCCAATCCTGTAAGAACTAATTGCAGGTGAGATTTAGTCCATAAGATAAAACTCAGCCTTCAACTTCGTCGATTATGAACATTTTTAAAATAAAAACTAACATATAACAACTTGACGTTTTGCACCTTTCCAAAACGACCAAAATAGAATTCCAAGTCTTCTACAAATAAATATTCCAAAAACAGGCATCACAGTGTTTCATTTTTCACAGCAGTAAGGTATTGCAAGAATAACATGAAAACAGCTACACTAAAATCCAGAGCTTTTCTTCCAACAAATAACACATAAATTTCACGGCAACAAACTTTCACCGGTGAACCAACTGACGTTCTTCAATATAACACGAGCTGAGACCTGCGATGTGGAGAGATGTGTTGAAAATATTCTGACAAGAGTCCACCGTCCCACATTCATCCAAAATTATTCTGCGAATTCACTTCACAGTCCTGTTAATACTATGTCGTTTTTATTTAATATGATCTTAGAACTAAACCAAAGCATACAACAACTACTGATACCGACTTTTCCTGCAGCAAAAATTCTGGAGAAATCAAAAAAATCAATACCACTTATCTTTTTTAAGGCTAATAAAACAAAAAATAAAGCACGATATATGAAATTGATAGACAAAGGAAAATAAACTGCTGCACCAACTGAATGAAATATTTATTAATATAATTCATAACGATATCAGTTTAAAATTATGAGTTTTCTGCCCATAACATTTTCGAATTTTATAAATGTTCAAAATTTTGAATTTGCCATAAATGTAGATTTGATATTACGAAAAGAAAAAATGTTCAATTTATAAACAAAGTAAAAAAAGAAAACCAATAACTTGCATTCTACAGAAATATCTACAGTTAACAGAGAAAACAAGAGCAAACTAAAACCACTAAGAACCCTATGTGCCCTCAGTAAACAATATCGGCAAGTGATAAGCCTCATACGAATGTTCTTCTAGATGACTTCTATCGTGCACCACACCAATGTAATCAATTTCAAGCGAAAAATCTCCATCGATTCTATCCATCAACATTATCATTAACGAACTGAAAATAAGGAGCAGGTAAAGTATGTCGAATGTAAAAACAATTTGCATTTGAAATTACAAAACAGTAAGTTTCAAAAACTCCAAAAATTTACTGATAACTAATGCAGCTTAATTAAAACCATTAAGAAGCATATTACGTAATCGCAGTAAACAAACTCTAAATCGAGAAGACTATAAATTCATATTTTAAATAATGCTGGAGAATCAGATATTTTGAGTCAAATATGAACCTCAATTACGCAAAATCGATGTTTAAGAAAATTGTTCGGGTTCAGAAAGCTTCTAGAAACCCACAAATCAAGTATAGAAAAAGTCGTAAATCGACAAAAAAAAAAATCAACGGAATTAAAACTGAAAAACGATAATTACAGCATATAAAAAATGGTTTTTAATACTTTAGTCTAATTATTTTCATATATAGTAAATTTACGATCCGTACCTGACATTAATATTCTTTATTGGATGTTGTTTATCCATGATTCGATTGCGCACAATGTGGATGAACTTCGAGAATGGAATGGCTTCATATTGCCAATAAGGGCCTCCATGAGTATGCAAATAATAACTGTGGGCATCACCCCATGTAATATCAAACAGAAGTGGTGAATTCAAAGAAATTTTATAGGTGCGCCCATCACCACGGCACTGAAAAATGAATCTTCTAGAACTATTTTCCAAAGATTACACGTGATACTTGGAATAAGGTTCCTTTCTTTAAAACTCAAAGAAATAACAACATAACAAACTTCGCGGATATTCAAATAAAAAATTTTCAGAGCAATCCAATAAACTTAGTTTGAAAATAATCCAACTTTTATAAGGAAATGGGAATAGTTTGACCAATTACTGAAATATTTCTTCTTCATAAAAGGTCCTCTGTCTTCGAATTTTATAGCTGTCCATCCTGCTCGTTCAGTTCGTCCATCCTTGAAATATTATTGTTGAAACCTTGATCCCTCACTTAAAAACAGAATCAAAGTATGGTTAACAATTTTCCATATAAAAGCTTTGCATATGGAAGTGTGTAAATGGAATGCTTAAGCAATAAATGAACTGCAAAAAAATGTATCAAATAACCTTTATTAGCTTTGTACTTAATGTACCTCTGAATAACGCTGTTTTTCGGTCAGTAGGTATAAATTCACATTTTGAAAATCCTTCATTACTATCTGAATCAGAACCACAGCGCCAAAAATTGAATGCCTAAAACGTCTAAGGTTATGGTTAACAATTTTCCATATAAAGTATGAAATTTACTGCAAAGAACCTACGCAACTTGATACACATTTCCATAAAACCTTTCTTTTGCGAGTAACAAAATGGTACTTTAACAATTCATCTTAAATCGAAATCAACTAAAAGCACCACCTCATGTCTCTTGAATGAGATATCTTTTCTGAACTGACGATGTCTGAGATTGCCCAAATCTTCAAGGATCTTTGGTTTGCAGATTCCAAAATTAGATTTAATCTCCTTCGCTAATTCCTGAATAAAGAAATTAGTTTGAAAATTTGTGAAGACTTTAACGCTAAGCAGAACAGATGAAGCTCAGCAACTAAAAATATGTTACCGTATTAAACTCTACCGGGAAGCAAAGTAACATGGCATCGTAGACCTCGAAAATAAGCAGCATTATAAAAGTAATTAAAGTTCATATGCAACGCTAAAAGCGAATTCGAGTTCGATAATAAGGCTCTTTATATTTAGGAACAATTTCTGTTGTCATCCAATGCAATAAATGAGAAATTTGTGAGCGTGGTTCCAAAACCAACCACAGTATTGTTCCATGCAAACCAAGGCATTTCTTTGACAATGTCCTCGAGTTCAATTTGAGGATCGAAATTAGGTCTCAAGTATTTGTTCGGATAACTGAGATTATTTGGTTCAACATCCCTGCGAAACAACGACCGTGTTTTCTTTTCCAGTTTGCCACGCAGTTCCGCTACCAACTGAAATTTACTGCAAAGAACCTACGCAACAATTTCACCTTCAACTTCCCAAAATATGAACCTGCAACGAAAACAACGTTTTATTATTTTTTCATATAATTAATGTCTTAAAGGTACTTTTCTTTTATTATCTTTCAGCGACAATGTCGAGTTGCGAAAAAAGAATATCGTTATAGGTATGCAGCTGCAATTTAAATTGGTCCACTCCGGGACACCCCTGTACAACATCAGTAAAGAGATTCAGCCCTTAAGCGACTATTATTCTGAGCGCACTGAAAACGAAAATAATTACTTCACTTACGCCTCTTTCAAACAAGTGGCTTTTTGCTACAGTGAGATCAAAAAATTTCACCGTAACAGTCTTGCAAATGATTAGAAAGTAAAATTGCGCCGTAACAAATGATGGACCAAAAATCAAATTCACCCATTACATTGGAATAATCTCTAGTGTCAAAAAACTGTGACATCAGCAATCTCCTTCAATTGGACGCTATAAGAATTTTTCGAAATTAGAGTCACAGCATCATCCGAAACAAAATACAAGGGAGCTTGAGAAATTCAGCTGTAAATTTCTTATTAATTTTCTCTTAAAAAATACGGCTCTGAAGAGTTTACTATTTCCAATAATAAAAAATGAAAAAACTGGATCCAAGATAAAGTGAAAAATACTTCCAAAATAGCACAAATTAAGAACAAAAAAGGATATTTTAATAATGAATAGACCTGAAAATTGCAATTAGTTAACAGCAGCAAACAAGCACTATTCAGGATCTGACAAAATAGCTCGATGATTTTGGGTTTTCACAGTTATGTAACATGTTGATTCTTGCGGAGATGAAAAAATGACGATAATCAATGAATTCCAAGAAGCGTATGAGATCATTTTTCGAAGCGCATTGTCAACAGTTACGATAGGTCTTTCATCTACGTTCATTTTCAATCTTCCTGTATCAATATCCACCATGACAACATTATATGAAATTATTTGTTCGCTGACAAGCTTCACTAGCTCCTCTATGGAATCGCAATCACTGGTGTTCACATATGTTTCACTGAAAAACAAATTATAAAAATGTTCATTTTTGTACAAAAAAAGTTTCATTTAAGGATAATACTCAAAAATTTCAAAATTGTTATTTGCGAAATCTTTGACATTGATACCACCAGGGATGGCTTAGTTTAATTTAGCTTCCATCGATTTTCTTTCCAAAGCTTCATTTGAATTCTAAGCTTTCGAAATAATAAAAAACAAACTGTTCATTATTTGCGTAGCCTCTGATACCATCAGGAATGGCATAAAAAACACTTTTGCCTTTACCTTGTCGCAGAAAATTCGACAAAGGTTCAGACCCACCAACACAAGTTTTGAATACATCACTGAAATGAGTATCAAAAAGAAATATTTCTCAAATAAAAAAAGTTTTTTGTAGTTTAAAGAACGAAAATTCTACTTTGACGTAAACTTTAACTTTGAGATTTTTGCGTGTGAGGTAGCAAAACAAAAGAACTCACCTCCAAATGAGGGTAGGCTCTTCGCAAGATGTCTGAGGAGGCACAGAGTTTAAACAACAGATCACGCAGTACTTGACAACACTTTTCTTGCATTCGCAATAAGGAACAATACAAGCAACAGACATTGGCCTATCACATTTGTCACAGGTCCGTGCCACACCTTTCTGTAAACAGCTATTTCTGCTTGTACTGTAACCATCAAACTTGAGGTTTGACTAATCGAATTCTGATACAGCTACACAACAACAAAGGATAAAAAAAATGTTGATTTTGCAAAAACAATAGTTCTGATAATCTGATTGATTTAAATAGCAGTACAAGTTTCCCATTCAAAATAAATACCAAATAGCAAAAAAAAAATATTTTCAAAAAAATTAACAACATCCAGGCAACGTTTCTTTTGTTGCGGTTCTTGATTAACGCAGGGTTTCGGACACAAATTTTCGCTCTTATCAATGCGCGCTCCAGAACTCGTCAATCCATTTTCACGAGCCCAGTCATCAAAACTCCATCCCATAGCAACATTGCCAAAATGAACTCTAAATATTTTTGATTTCTATGGTGTGTAATATAACAATCGATACAACCTGATAATTTATTGCAACAATACCGTAAAAGAAGTTTATCAAATAACGCATTATTATACCCATGGGAAAGCTTGTACTGCAGCAACCGCATGGTAACAACAGCGTCATCGACAGAACAGTGCCCATTTTCCCCTTGAATTTCTTCATTCAGAAATATCCTTGCCAGAGTCTATAACAATGCAAATCCATTTTATAAAACAAAGTACGACAAAATTAAACAAGTGAATGTTTTTTACCATAAACAGTTAATGCGTTACAAAATTTCTATTTTTGATAGCTTAGTTTTTGCATATAAATAAAAATAGCTTTTGCAGATGTAATAAAAAAACAGCAACAAACAGGCAATTTTTACATCAAAAACTATTATCGAAACAATCAAATTAATGAAAGTCAAATAATGAAAAAGCAAATACGCACTGACAAAATTTGAATAAGAAATTACCTTTAGAGATGATCGCTGCCGGTCTTTACCAGACAAATTCAAACAGAGAGATATATCGACACAATATGGATGTGTGATACGCATTGCACTAAAATCGCATTCAAGAGTATGTCCAACCAAAATTGCATCATCTGGCAAAATGTGTGATAGAGCTCTCTGGAAATGAATTGTTTTTGAAACGTTGGTGACTCGAAAATGATTGATGAATGAATAAAATGTACTGAAATATCGAAAAAAATGATTGTTCTAGTTGTTATATTGCCTTGTGTTTATAGGTTCTCTCAGCCCAACATGTTTAACAAATAAGTACAAGAAATCTCGAATCCTGCGTAACCAAAACAAAGATACGCAGCAAGTAAAACTCACAGTCAAGATAAGCAAAAAACTGCTACAAGAATGATGACCTGTATAAAAATAGTGAATCGTAAGAAAGAGTCATTTGGAAATGAGTGTTTAGCAGTGAACAGAAATGTTATTTCAAAATTTTCTGTTTTTTAAGCAAATGAAAAGAAAGAAACCAACTTGCACATCTTCAACTCGCACATTTACATTTTCCAGCATTTCTTCGGTAATCCCACTGTACTTCGTTACGTAATCAACAATTCTATTCCGCGGTTTCACAAGTGTGTCCAACAAGACTTCGTATTGTTCGTTAACCTGAATGAATCAAAATTTACCGTCGATGTTGTTCATAAAAAGTAGAAATTTTATTACGATTAAAGAAATTATTTAAACTTGAACGTACAATCGATATCCTCGTCAGTTCACTTTCTCCCGTTTCTGTGGCACACATTTCACAATCAAGTGCAAAGAACGGCGAATCAGCTTTTACTGCACCATATTTCACCTCAAATAATAACACAGTAAACTGGAACTGAAATCATCGAGAAGAGGCGAAATAAGTAATACAGTTAAAGAACAGTACAAATTCATTCGCAAAAGCATGAACTTCACGTTGAAATCTTACTTTTGTTGGTATTACAGGCGCTAAAGTGTCCGCGGAATTCATCGCGGGAAAAGGATAACAAAAATCTACCATCTGTCGTAAAGTAACTAATACCGCACCTTTCACATCACATCTAATATGTTCATCAAGAATATTGCCGTACTGGAAAAATTACTTCCAAGAAAAATTGAAATGCGAAAAATTGAAATAAAGAAGGATGAATAAAGTTTCTATTATTGCATTTGAAAGTGGAATCCTTTATCATTATAGGCCACAGAGAACAACCTGAGCGTAATAAAAAAAAATAATAGTCAAAACCATACAATGAATAAATTCAGTTCCAAAAACTTCACAATACTTACACTAACAATTCTCTTCAAACGCTCAAACTTCGAAAGCGAGACACTAAACATGGCCGTCCAAAACTCTATACTGTTCGAAACTTCCGCCTGTATTCTGATGAAAGATTCTGAGCCAAAGAGTTGACTGATACATGTACCTTTCTTATTGCCTTCCTAAAATATATTTGGAACATAGAACATAAAAATCACAACTTCGATCGTATAAGATATTTGAAGTTTTCTAGCAATTTGTGAAGTACAAAAGACACTTGTTTTTTGCATGCAACGTACCACCATTTCGAGATCACAACCAATTCGAAAAGTGACTGCTTGCAATATTCCACGCGTTGGTCGAAGTGTTGCCCAAAGAGGTTTATCAACATTGTGAAATGAAACGTAATGCACCAATTCAGCGATATCTACGTACACATGCATTATTACACGAAGTTTCAGTGAACACATAAAATGTAAGTGATGTACGCACAATAAGACTTACTCTGATTTCCAAGTCTCGTACCATTTAGCCTATTTAAACTAAGACTGATTTTTGGAGGATCTTTCACATACCGCATGACTCGCAAGTTTTCATCCAGTTTCGAAGTAATACCTCTGTCTGAAATATTTTCAGGTTTCTTTAAACCCCAAATCTCATGTCGAACAGAATCACCAAAAAACAAAATTTTATATGAATAGCAATGTGAAGTGGGAGATATCTCTATCAAATGAATGATATTGTTGACCCAGAAACATAATAAAAATTTAAAAAAGAAACATAAACAGACAAAACTACCAACCATCAGATAAATGTCCAAGGAACGCCACTGATGTTACGTCTACTGCTGTAGGGTCATCACCAGAAAGTAGCAGCACCTCATTAATATTCTTCTTCAGTTTTTTCAGTTTTCTTCTTTCTTTACTTCGGACTTTAAACATGCAAAAAAAACGTTAGAAATAAACTTTCCACAGTCTGAAAGATTTATTTGTTACAATATACATATATCAATAAAATGAGAACATCTAACAATACACGAGCATGAAAACTGTATAAATGGAACGAATCATAAAAACAGCATGAAAATGGGAGAAACTAGCTGAACACACAATATCAAAAGTGGACAGATGAAACTCAACCAATAAAGAAAACGTCAACCCAAATAAATAACAATATATTATTGAAAATGTAAATTGCGAGTAAAAGTTCATGAAAACAAGAATCATGACGGAGTTTTGGGTCAGAATTCCTGAAACCCAACTGAAAACAAATTTCGGAACCTGGAAAAATATGACATCACAAAACTGGAAATACTTTATACCGTCTTGAGCGCCCATCATGGATCTGATGATGCAAGGTGATTCTAGAAATTTTTAGTCCATATAATCCGCAGCCGATGAGGTGGGTATACAGCAGATGGATGCCAGTTTAATAGCATTTAGGATCCAATAACGTCGTCTCTATCACTTTCATCTGGTTCAGCATCCGTATCCTTCACAAGTTCCAAAACATGTTTTACAGGCTCCAGTTGCCCATCTTTTCTGATCTGTCCAGGAGTTATCACCCCTTCATTCATAAGCTTATTAATATCATTCATCAACCGATGTACCTCGAACTCTTTCTGTTCCTCCGTCATCTTGGTGAACGGATTTTCTCTTGTGGGTTCAATGCAACCAGTAACTGGATTTACCTGTGTTTCCACTGCTTTGTAATCTTCTGTTTCTGAATCCTCACTATCCGACTGATTCGTTGGCGTATTTGAATAATTCAGGATGCCGCGATTAGCCAACAAACCGGCTGCATGCCCGAAACCGCAGTATTTAATAAAACGATTAACATTTTTTTTACACAAGATGAAAATGAATTCAGCTGCCAAGTCCTGTGTGTTCGAAATGCTCATCATCAAACGAATCATACGATTACGCAATTCAGTACCGTCATCTGGTCGTCGTTCAATATCGATTGCATGAAGTGGTGGAATAACTCGTAAACGTAAATAACGTCGTGCCTCCTTCACTTGAGAACTTAGACATATCAGGACGGTTAAAAAAGTACTAAGAAGATCGTTTTTTTCATTATCTTCAGCTTTCAGGCGTCGTTCTAACGCATCAAGTACAGCAGCTGCAAAAGTCATGTCACGTCCACTATGGATTACACTTGTGTTCTCTTTCGCCATGTCCTGCAACTTCGGTGTTAGCAATTCAAAAGAAAGTGGCAATACTGCAATTACATCGACCGCAGATTGCTCAAGAGACGGGTCTATGTTTTCTAAAGTGACAATGTCTGAGCATAATAACATACATTCCCTTGCATTTGGCTCCATGGATTCATCCCATGAACAGCAATATAAATTAAACAGAACTTTTAATGCCCAATTCGTATGTTCCGAAAAAGTTTTCCAATGCGAATTTCGTTTCAGTCGTTCCGGAAAATGTAAGCTTTGTTTTAATACTTTGAGAAAGACATCACATCCATTCTTTAACCACCGCAGCTGCAGATCCTTAGATTGGGCGCTCACAACAAACGCAATACGAAGGTCGTAGAAAGTAACCAAATCTATCTGCTCATTATTCATAATTTCCGCTGGGAATTCAGTAAATTTCGTTTCTGAAGAAATGGCAATATCTTCCACAGTAACTGTGATGTCTTCAGCATTCCTTTCCCTTGAGAAACCTCTTGCAGTCTCGCTCAACAACCTAATTCGTTTGAGCAGAAGGTCTGATGCAGTTTCATTAAACTCATGTTTTGCAAGGTTACTATTAAATAGTATATTTATGAGACACATTTCAGCCTGAATGAATGATTCCCATTCAAATTCAAACGACCATTGAGCCAAAAGCCCAGCGCCAAGCACATCCCGTACTAAACTGGCACACAGCAATTCATCCAAATTTTGCTTATCCCGTGCTAAAATTCGCAAAAAGCGAATGATCTGTTGACGAACTGCTGACGAATCTTGAAAACGCTCGCAAAAAATGGACTGTATCCGACGTCTGCTGTCGATAACAACATGGTCAAATATATAATATTCTTGAAATTTGTCATTAATTCGTCTCAAATTTTTGACAAAGTTATCAGCAGATGAATTCTGCCATTGTACCAAATCGCCTTCTGATATATTTTCCGTCATGATCCGTAATATTAAAATATAGAATTGGAAAGATATGCGCTTGCGAGGTATTGATCAATCGTTCGATCTTTTCAGCATCAGCTTATCCACAAACCTGTTAAAATAATTGACAGTCAACAGTTCATTAATTCGACATATACTCCACCTAACATTCAACCACACGGACAGAAAGACAAGCAATTCCGGAGAGAAATGAACGAAGTAGGTTATCTTGCATAACCGCTTAAGTATGAGCAAGCACAAATGCCGACTCCAGCTTCTGCTTCGTGATACTTACTTCACAGTATCTTGAGACCAAACTAAATCTTTTTGCTAGTTTATTGTTTCATAACTTTTTCCTCCAATTCCCAGTACCTTTGCGTCCTCCCTCTCAGTGGTTCTAAAGTATTTCGGTATTACTTGCTGGAAAACAAATTTAACTTCTATATAGAAACAAGAGACGCATTATGCCAATGGAGCAGCGGATAATCCAAAACGACGTAAATCAGGGTGACCCGAGAGTCCCAGATGACTACATCCGCTTCCTTTCCCCATCCACTTCCAACCTGAGCTGCTGGTTGAGCCACGCTTTGCGAAACTTCTTTACTCTGTCTCATTATGCCTGTCGCCCGGCTGTTAACAATACGCACCATCTCTAATGATCACCCCAAACGTTTAATGGTCACGCATTCGGCATTCCAGTGGTCTTAAACAATGGCGATTTTCCGGCGGTTAATGTGGTCCGTTATGTTTCGTTTATTGCTTTCATCCATCTTTCCTTTGTCGAACACATCTAGGATCGGTGTGTGAGAAGGTAGTGATGTGGAGTCGGAAGTAGATTCTTCTTAAGCTAGCACATCAAACCTAAAAAACAATTTAAAAATAAAGCTTCTAAAGAAGTTCGGATAGTTCTACCATTTTGACAGGATCTCCGCTTTCTGCTGTTTTCGAACTATTCTGAATTCTAAAGCTATGAAGAAAACCGAGAATTAAATTTAGTTCTTGATATGGAATTCTTTTACGGATAGTGAAGTGTGCTATACAGGTAGTCAATGCGGTAAATTCATCAACAGCAGATCTGACGATGAAGCTTCCTCTGTCCTTGTACCTTTAGTTGTGCACAGTCTTATTGAAGATTCTTGACGTCTAGGAATCAGCAATGATCATGGTACGCGTGCATTTGTTCAGGGTTGTGCACAGGGTCGAAATCATGGATCCGTAGGTATCTCCTATCTAGCCATACTTGTGTAACGAATCTACAAGAGTAATAAAATCGGTAACATTGAAATGTTGCTTAGAATTTCTTCCTTTTAAATCATTTTTTATTGTGTTTTTAAAATTTGTATCTTCCCAGTCTTTGTACTATATTTGGTACATCTGGTGATCTAGGTAAATACTTCGAAATTAAAACAAATTGAATTCTTTAAATTTTTATGCAATTTCATTACATTCTACTTCTCTTCTACCAGCTTTATTTTTTTGCTGTTTACCTCTCGCTATTTCTAATGATTTGCAGGACCGGAATAAAAATTGGTGCAGTGGTTGCAGTGGTGAAAGTTTCTAATGACCTTGATATTTGGTCTTTAGACTCCAATCAAGGAGCACAAAAACTTGCAGCTTTTAAAGAAACTATTGTTCCAGGAACCATAGTTTTCCCAAAAGAGGTTGCATTTATTAATATCGAATTACACGATTATCTCTATGTTGTTGTTTAGTGGGTTGAGATGATACACTGTTCTAATTTCATGTTCTTTGTTTCCTAGTGAAGCTTTATTATTGCAGATACTACCATGGGTGGAGAACCGTTCATCGTTTAGTGCGAAATGGAATAGCACCCTAGACAGAGCATTTTCTATAGTTGGACGGTCCAATTCTTGAGCTTTTTTTTTTCTTGAAGCTTTCCATGGTGAATTTCGATTCGCCTGTTTCAGATTGCATTAAAATGCTTTTTTATATGTATCCGCAAAGTATAATATTTCCGATTGTAATGCTTTCATCTGAGCATAAATAAAGACTGACAAGGCTCATCTCCAAGTTTATGAGTTACTCACTTAACGTGAAACTGTTAAATAAGTGAACGCAGATCACTAATGTTTAAAGCATCACTGCATTGCTTCTCTAGGAACTCTGAGGGCTTTTGATGGTAATCATCATTTCTCCACAACATTTTTATTATTTCGGTATTTATTAACTGACAAACGTTATTGCTTAAACTCTCTTCAGAAGTTCTTAAAATCTTATGAAGTTTCATCCCTTTGCAGTTTATTTGAATGTCGTAAGGCCCCCGCCCAACTAATAAAAGTTCAGGTTCCCATGGTTGGAGGCGTCATTTCTATACTAGATATGCAGTACACTGATGTGAACACGAAAGTGTTACCTGGTATATTTACACGTGCGAACTGTTCGCAGTTGTTTGTAACCACCTCACACAATTTCCATCGTTCACCGGGTAAAATTGAACTGCATGTTCTTAATCTCATTTGTTTATTAATACTTTTTCAGATAAGCTTCAGTGCTCAATCAATCACGATAGAGCGCTCAGTAATTGTTTTTAACATCACTAAGCGGAATCACCATAATAATCTCCCCGAAATTACCAGCATTTTCTATATTTAATGACACAGGTCGAGCTATTTAAAAATTTCTGATACGATACTATACAAACAATATGCACATATACCAAAACAGTACACCGTACAATACTGTGGATTATGAGATGTCCAAAGGTCTCGAATTCTGGTTTTCTATAGAAAAATGAATTGATAAATAATCTAAAAAAAATTTTTTAGACCGAAATATGAAGGAAACGAGATTATGTATTAAAGGCAGAGCCATTTTTATATCAGAACACGAGCATTAAAGCTCAGTGCTACCACGATTAGTCAGTAGAAATAAAAAATGTTTTGAGTTACAGTGAGGTGCAAATTAGATAAACAATCTAAAAATAAATTTTCAGACCGAAATATGGAGGAAACGAGATTAGTGGGCAAACATACTGGAATCAATATTATATACATATCTACTTCTTCGCTATGCTTATTCCAACAATCGTTCAACCAGTTTTGTTATCAGTCATCCGGTGAAATCGAGCGCTTGATAGGATGGGATTTTTTTCTGCGACTGTCATCCTAAAACCCAAGACAACTACAGATGAAAAGATGCTTCCCAAAATCTTTAAATTTAAATAGGAGTTTTAAGGCACAATCAAACTCACTTTATCGTCTTCAAAACTGGGACTGCTTCTTGAACTTGTTACAGTAGACTCCTTTGAATCTTTCCCAGTATCTCTATTGGAATCTTTTCCTGCATCCTTTTGTTCTGAAGAAGCCTTCTCCCTTTTTATTTCTGGAGAGAATAGGGATTTTGAGGTGGTTGCCTGTTGCTCATCACCCGATATTTTAGTCCATAAAACTTCCAATAGAACTGAATCGTTGAAGATTTCAGAACCATCGATGTTGTATTTCTGGAAGACACTTTAGATCGCATGATAGTGTGCAATATCCACAAAACAGTCAAGAGAATGAAAGTATAATGAATGAAACCTACTCGTGCATTAGCACACAAAAGTCTGATATCATTTCCCATATCTTGCACACTATGATATTTACCATCCTTAATTTTTCGCTTGACTTTATTAAGATCCATTGGTTTTTCTATAATTTCGTAATAATCCGGTAGCTCTCTTCGCGACGGCAACTGTTCGAAAGCTGCTGCTAATTCCTTTCCACTGCTAAAATGAGTCAGTTCATAACAAAAACAACACATCAAAATAATAAGTTTTATTATTATAAAGTGGTAATGTGAAATCAAGCAAACATCAAACCTAGTCTTATATTTTATTAAAGCTTCATAGAGCTTAGTAAGAAGTGAAGTTATTTCGGGTGAAACTTTTTTGCGTTTCGGTTGTTCATCGTCGTCATCATCTGAAAAAACAGTATTTATATACACAGATAAATTATATATAATTTACATATATGCATAATTTATATATTAGCAACTTGAAAACGAAAAAATGATTTAGAAAGCTTACCAAGTTGACGTCTTTTTCTTCCTCTATCTTTTTTCCATTTCTTCCTTTTCTTTTCTTCATCATCGTCATCATCGTCATCTACATCCTCATCAATACTTTTTAACCAATCACGATCCGACATCAAATCCTGGAACAGAGAATTTAAGGCCATTTCAACGAATTCTGAGCAGTTTGGAAATCAATTTAAAAATAACCTGTGAATAATCAACTTCTTTCCGCTGTCGGCGTCCAACTGGTTCAAATGTAGGTTTTGACTTTTGTGGTTCTTTTTCCTCGTCAATGAAATGTTGTGAAGCCTTGACAATACCTTCCGGAATTTCACTGTCTTCAATCAGCCGAGGTTTGCGACGATATTCAGCTGCTTCCTGACGCCGACGCTCAATATCCATCCTCTTAAATTCAAGAAAAGTGGATCGAAACTATTCATCAGATGCCTAAGTTACAAAATAAATCCTAATATTAACTAATACATAAAATATTAAAAAAATAGCATATAAAGGCTCAAATAATCTACCTGAAATAAATCAAACTCATCTTCAGACCGCGCAACCATTTGATTTATTGTTTCATCGTCTGGCACTTCATCTTCATCGTCATCTTCACTTTCTGCTCTAAAAAACACATTCTCAGTCCAAACCTATCTAAAAAGCACAAAAATATAACTGAAGTATTTCTGAAAAATCAAATTTCACCTGATAATTTGTTCGAGCATTTGTCGGCGTTCTGCACCTGTAGAACGCTGATCAAATTTACCCGCTTGAATAACTTTTTCATCAACATTCAACTTATATCGAGCTGCAGCCAGAATTTTTTCTTCGATACTATTTACCGTTACCAATCGTAAAACACGCACTTCACGAGATTGCCCGATACGGTGAGCGCGGTCTTGTGCTTGCATATCCTATTGCATAAAAGATTTTATTGGACACTTACATTTGAAAACCGCTATAATTTACAACAAAAATCCCACACTACATATGGCTTAATTTAGATTCATATCGAACTAAAACCAGAATTTTTTTGATACTGTTCACCGTAACCAATCGTAAAACACGCACTTCACGAGATCACAAACTTTCTCATGATTAAGTAGAGTTTCGTTACTGCGTTTTATCGCTTAACATTTTATCGCTAAAATTCCTATAAAATTACGGATGTTCTCACCTGATGTGGATTCCAGTCCGAATCGAAAATGATTACTGTATCTGCGGTCTGCAAATTCAGACCAAGGCCACCTGCACGAGTTGATAACATAAAAATGAAATATTCGCTGTTTGGTGCATTATACATCTCCAATAGCTGTCCTCTCTCGTCAGGTTTTGTGCTACCATCAAGTCGAAGATATTTAAATTCTGAAAGTTAGTAGAAAATACAAGTTTCAACTAGATTCTGAAAAATTAGTAAAAAATACACCTCCATCACTTTGAATGGGAAATCTCACCTCTGTAATTGAGATAATCCTCCATGATTGTCATAAGCGATGTCATTTGACAAAACATGAGGATGCGATGGCCAGAGGCTTTTAGTTTCGGCAATACACGATCCAAAAGTTCAAATTTTCCGCTAACACGATATAAGTCTTTTCTGAAAATTTGCATGAGAAGTTGGAATAAATTTCATAAATATGTTCCTACAATGTTTATTAAAAATTTTAAATGTAAAAATAACCCTGAAACATCTGGTACTTTCCAAAATTCACGACATTCATCTTCAACATTTTCAAAAAGGAATGGATGATTGCAGAGCTTTCTAAGATGAACAACTGTGTTCATCAACGCTCGCCCGCCAGCCTGAAAATACAAGGTTTTTCTTAGCCTTCTCACTATCCACAGCAAATATAGTGAACATATCCAATTGCAAAAGTAAAGATAATACAAACATGTTTGCTATCGATAAGTAGACCCTTCTGCATGTGCTGATAAAGCATTCTCTGTAGCGCACTCATATCGCATTTAATAACATACTCGGTTTTTTCCGGCAACTGACTTTCCACCTCTTTCTTCAAACGCCGCAGCAAAAATGGTCGTAACACCTGAAATCAACTCTTCTCTTCTGAAAACTAGACACTAACTATTAAATGATTCAACTGGATTTTCCAGTAAACCATAAGTCTTGAAATAAATGAAAATTCTCGAAGTGAACGCTAAATGAGAAATTCCATAAATGACAATTATATATCTTCAAAATCAAATTTATACTTTGTGCAATCGTCTGATAATTAGCATTGTTTCTTCCTGATTCAACTCCACTTTTTCCCCCGTCGTCGCAAATGGAGCATTAAACCTGAAAATTTCCAGTGAAAATCAATGCATTCTCAGTCTTTGGAAGTTAATGTGAGTTCTCACCATTGTTCAAAGGTCCCGCATGAACTGAAGATTGACGGAAGAAGAAAATTCAGTAATGCCCAAAGCTCCGGTAACTTATTTTGCAATGGAGTTCCGGTGAGAAGAAGACGATGCTGAGCACTAAAGTATCCATTCAAAACCAGAGTTAGTTTACAGTTGTGATTTTTCATCCGATGACCCTCATCAATGATCATATACTTCCATCGTATCTATAAAATATGCGCATTTCATATTCTTCCAATGAAATTCGAAATATATTGAGATTATCGATCGTTCCGATGTAAACTGTGTTGGTCTTCAGTATCACTGTAAAAGAATACCTTTCCCAAAAGACTTTTCTCTTTCAGAACATAATCGTACGTGGTCAACAGTACATTAAACGCGTTACGACGAATAGAAGCCTCTAATTTTTTACGGGCTTCTTTGTTTCCTTTGTAAACAATGCTTACAACATGTGGTGCCCATTTTTCAAGTTCCAAACTCCAGTTCGCAATAGTCCTAAAAAGCATTTAAAGATTGTTAATAGTAATTTCTTCAATTAGACTTCTTCCTTGCCAAAAAAAAAGGTACTAACAGAACTCTGCATCAGAAACTATAAAAAAAAATTACGATAAAGGAACGATAATTAAATAAGGTCCGTTTAATTTCTTGACTTCCATTAAGTATGTGACCAATGCAATCGTCTGAATTGTCTTTCCCAAACCCATTTCGTCCGCAAGAATACCATTAAGATTGTTGTTATATAAGGAAACCATCCATTCCAATCCTTTCAACTGAAACCATTTCATCAGCATAATGTTTTTAAAACAAATCACAGCGCTAGATCAAGAAAAGATTTTTGGGTTAGTGGAAGAAAAAAATGCAATTAAGTCAAGATGCAAGAAAAACTTGTGAAACCTGTCTAACCTGATAAGGCTTGAGTTGCAAAGCCGGATTACCACCACCCAATGATGAATGCTGCGTCACAATTTTCTCTTTGATTTTATGTGCTGTTGCGTAGTAAGATTCCATTTGTCGCCTATTTTTCTGATCATATTCATCTTCTTCGTTTCGAGCTTTTTCAATTATTTTACGATTTCTTGTCTCCTCGTCCATACCTGCAAGTTCTTCAAGATGCAATAAAACGACTGCATATCAACAGTCCCTCAGTCTCGAAGAAACAGTACAGCACTACTAATCAGCAGTTAGGATGGCAAAAATATGCAAAAAGCAAACCTTCAAATTCATCATCTTTCTTTTGTTCGATTGGTTCCGACATTGGTTCATCTGATTCTGAATCGTCACTTTCTGAGTACTCCTCACGCGATACCACCTTCGAAAACATTTTAAACAATTTAGCACAGTTTAATCTTAAAAAATTGAATTCATAACTATCTCGAAAATAGATTCCGAAGACTTATTTTCCCAAACTGTCCTATCTGTTCTGCAGTCCGAAATTCCTACATATAAAACAGTCCTTAAATAAGAAATTCGTTGCATGAACATAAACTTTGATATTTTCTTAACCACCGAGCACCATTTTATAATCTTTGCAAAACAAACAATACTTCATGCCCGGGATGCGCTTCAATCCAGCCATCTATGTCGTCTGATTTCGGCATTTCTTCCATAGGTAATACTTCACCAGTCGTTGAATCTCTTATACGTATACGAATTTCAGATTCATCACATTCTGCAAAATCATCGATCCACAAATTATGCAACGCAAATCACGATAATCATCATAAACCAAAAAGATTTAAAAAAAGACCTTGCATTTTTTCTTTCTCTTTCTGTTCACGGCGCTCATGACGTTTTCGTCGTTTCTCTGTCGCTTGATGTTGTTTGACAAGTCCTGTCAAGCTTTCGACGTATTCATCCGTTTGTTGCAACAAGAATACCAAACGTTTATCTTTTTTTTCATCCAGTAATTGTCTTAAAGTTATGTTTACGAATTATGAGTTGTATCTACACAACGACTGAAATTCTGTGGCGAGAAGTTACATCACTAAAAAACTGAAGGAAAAGCGATTAACTCTACCTGTAACCTTCTTCATCCTCCTGCATTAATTTTTGCATTCGCATTCGCTCATTTTTCAACTCGTCTTTTTTCCGCTCTTTTTCGCTGTTAGCATGATAAGTTAGTACAGCCTTCTTTATTTTACTTTGTTTGACCTAAAAAATTTCATTCTTCAGCATGAGGTCTGAAATTTCAGGTGGGTAATGAAAATGCCATACCAAAAATGACCTGATTGTTACGGTGATACTCCTTAAATTCCTTTCCATGTTGCAAAATTGCCTGCAACAAATCATTGTGCTTTTGTCGACGTCGACGTTCTTGCTCAACCTTTTGTTGCTTTTCTAGTTTTTCAGTGACGCGTGCCTCACGTAAAGATTGTCGCTTGGTCCGACGATAAGCGTATGGGTTGAGTGCAGTTTCAAGCGTAGTATCTTTCTTCAGCTGGCTTAAAACTTCATTTCGGACCTAAATCGCAGAAATTAAAAAAAAAGATATACGCATGAAACCTGAAAAATTTTAGCTTATACGATTTACCTGAGTCTGTAGATTGAGTAAACGAAGAGCACGAAGCTCAATTTCCGCCTTCAATAACAACCGTTTGCTCAAGTTAGCAGGAAGATTACTTAGCCATTGAATTCGAGCACCAATTCTATTTTGAATCCTGCAGAAAGAATCGGAGCGATAATCAGTTCTGCATCTCAATCCACTTAGTTTTAAAATTATGAAGAGTTTTTTTTGACGCTGTTCTATAGAGTAATACGGATAAATATGACCAATTTATAATTCAGCTGCTGTCAAATGGCACGGATATCGTAACATTTATTGAAGTTTTTGAAATGCAATGCTAATGTGTCTGGTAACTCTGAATATCAGTACAATGCTGTAAAATCAAACTGCCTATGCACCTGTACTCCCGTTCTTTCAGAATTGTCTGTGGATCAACTCCGGGAGGAGGAGGAAGACATGTACTTCGGTTAGCACGTTGCTGATGAATCGTAAGAATTTTCATCAAATCGTATGGCAGCTTCTCGCCATTTTCCGTTTCAACAGGAAATTCATATGGTTCAGGAAGCAGGGAAGACGGTTTCGATATAGACGAAGCAATAAGTGTTGCTGTTACCGGTTCCTGTGCTGCTAATTGCTTGTAGGCGCCAATCTATAAATAATCCATAATTAACAGATGTTATGGCAACTTGCTATTTGAGTGGATGCCAAGAACATCTGACAAAAAAACCTACTTGAGCTTTCAACTGCTCTAGCTGTTCAGATGAAAATGCGTTTTCTTGAAGTTCTTTCACTGCTATGTCCACTGGATGATGATGCTTCACTTCTGTCGATGGCGTTCCTGAAAAAAGAACTGTTGCAAGTACATTCAAATACTCAATCAGACCTATAGCTCCACTATGTCGGCTGAAATAGCACCTGGTAATACTTCAGTTTACCCCGATCACTAACCCATGGTATTTTTTAATTAAAGATTTACCATCCAATTCTTATCAGATAACAGGATTTTCCAGAAAAAAATTGCGCTTTATTAGCATATTCCCCATGAATATAAATTAAAGGGTCCTTCAACATTCGTCATACCGATCAGCCGACGCACCTGTGATTTTTTGTTTCAACAGCAGCATCTGTGCATAACGTGGATCTGCAGTCATCTGCTGCTCTTCCATGCTTGTTATCGAACTATCCAGCTTGGCAATTGCAACTTCTTCTGCGGTTATCCCTTGCTGTACAGATCCTTGAATAAACTGCATATGTGGTTGTCGGTGCGGAGAAACTGTTGCAGATGACTCGTTCCCTCCGGTATACTGCATTGCAGGTAGATAACCACCTGATGCACTCATATATGGTTGACCGTTAATTCCACTAGGTGTATATTTCTGCACATTGTCGCTCATTTTTAACTGTAAAACGATTATTTATATTAACTTCACGGCTGTTCCCACAGAAAGCATGCATCCCATCCCACTTCCACCTGAAAGTCTTCATAACCATGCTTCTACTCAATTCGCTTTAACAAAACACATTTCCTTAAAGGAATAACAGCACCATCATCACCAAAGATTTCAGTTACAAACGTATGGCATCCTGTTGTACAGAGTAGCAGTTTGTTTAAGCATAAACAATTTTGTGCATGCCACTCATTAATAATTAATAACACATTTGGAACATGCCCATCTTCGTGCTAAGCCTGATGCTTATTATATCCAGATCTCACTCAAATATTTTTATCGTCACAGTCAAAAGTCTGAAGGTAATGCAGAGAACTGTTTCCTCTTAAAGATGACATCGGTAAGAAGAGTCCTTAAGAAAAATGTACCTGTACTTGGACTAACTGTCAGATCTTTTCTAGCATGTATGAAAGGCACCGATCAGTTTCCTCTAACTACGTGAATGACACGCCAACCCCAACCTCCAGCCCTGCCTCCCTTCCGCAAAATCGATCATTTTGTCCGCTCACTCAAATTTACGTTTCTGCGGATCTGTCTATGAATGAAAATTTGGTGTTTCAGTGCGAACTTGCTAATTTTTGACACCCAATAATCAACATTTTCACGCTGGAATGTATGTTCGTCGCAGTTCGGATACCGCTTCAAGAGATGTGAGAGTTCGCATGAAAAGCATCATTACTTTTCAAGTGTGTATAAATCTCATTGCTTGCCACGTCGTATATTATAGTCACTAACTCTTTTTGCAAATATATAATCAGTCTGTCTGAGGTTAGGGAATGCATGACTAAACGTAAGGTGTCGGTGAACGAAAGAGGCGAGTAAACTTTTCGTTCTGAACATGCGTGATCCACATTTAACGTCTGATTCTCAGCACGAACTAGCAGCTTTCGGGTTGGGATGAAAATAGTTTGGATTACTTCTTGATTTCGAATATCATTGATATTATTTGCATTTTTCAGAGAAAGTTAATAATGGTGTTTTCGAAACCCTCAGAAGTGTGTGTATGGAACCATTGTCTATAAAAAATGTGTATAAAACCATTAAAAAAAAAAGTTTATAAAACAAAAACGAAAAAGCTTGATCAAAGATTAAGAAAAAAGTGATGTGAAATTTTTGCTTTGTTTTAATTAATCATTGCAAAAATCATAAAATTTTAAATTGTTTTATTGAATACAATTTTTAAATTATCAATTATGAATTGCACGTTTGGAGATAGCAGCGACACGTGTGCTCGCATCATTTCATGGTAACTATAAAGGCCTAACGTTCAAATGGAACTGCAGCAGAGCACTTGTCTGTTCCATTCGTGATATATGTGGATGAGTTTGAGAAATGAAGTAAAGGGATTGATTCTTTTAGCTGTCAAATGATCTTTGGTTTGTTTTCGGCTATGACTAGTTCCTGAAGTTTAAGCGTGTGATAGGCGGTACTAAATTTAAGCAATACTAATTTATAAGCCTGGCAGAAAAACGAAATCTTGAAAAAAGCTGCTTAGGAAGCAACTTTTTCGGTCGCGAATTTCAATATTTTTTAGTACCGATCATTTGACTGAACTACCGATCTATGTGCTTCCTTTGCTAAACCGGCATACAGATAACATGAAGGAAACAGACAGGGCACACTGTTGCAGCTTTATTTAAAGTTCACTATAAAATAATGACTGAGGTACGAGTGCTAACACTAGAATGAACCTCCCGGGAGATGCTTTGAGTAATAAACCTGCAACAATGTGCCCTGAAAAATCCACATGACACCAACTTCAAAAAAGTATCAGTGGCATAAGTGACAGTTTAGGACATCAGCGATTTTTTCTAAAATCTATATTTTATTTAGCCCTTTGTTCTACCACTACAAATATCTTACAAATTTACTTCACTTTCCATCCGTCGTGCAGTAATCGCGTTAATTGCTGCAAACGCTTCAAAAAGCGTGTCGTGAAACGTACGCCATATTAGAATATAATGTGGAAGTTACCAGAATAGTATTCATGACAGAACTGTAGTGATCATTACATCCGACTTCATGGACTGACAAAGAAGTGACTTTATGGTATGTACAGAGAATAGCTATGTGTAATACGGGATCGAACGGAACGGAGCAAAACGTAAGGAATAAGGAAGATGATTTATTAGAGAATTAAAGATACTTTTCTATCAAATGAAGTTATTGGAGTAATATCAGCAAGAAAACAATCCGGAAGAATATGTTCTTCTGAAAGTACTCAGCAGGAAACTACTTTCATCTTGAAATTTCAGGGTGAAAGCTGGCAGACTTTAATACAGAGCAGTCAGGTACTATACTGGAATAGACATTTGCTGGTAGAAACTCCTCGCAATATCAAACTTCGTTTGCAGCAAAATAGCTCTGTTTACTAAGCTGATCGATGTATTCGACAATGGTAATTTTGGTGATTCGTTCAAAGTGATGCCTTGCCTAAGTATCCCATTCACCAGTTTCAGCACTGCACCCTTCGTTGCTTCCTTGAAACCGTTCAGTGATTGCAGTGGAAGACCGAAAAAATCAACTTGTTCATCGAACTGCAGTGTCTTTATTTTCATTAATCCTGAAACAGTAAACATTTATGCTACTGCGATGCTACTTGACAGTATGCAAGTCTCTTTCAGCTTATTGACAGTGTTGAAAAGTTTTGAAATTGTTAGCTATTCCACTTTAACAAAATTAAACTTTTTCAATCTGTAACGCTAAGATGGTCGCCGGGCATCTTAACGATCTTTCAAATTCATATCCTCCAAATAGATGACCGCTGAAAGTTTGAAAAAGCTTGCAAGATCACATCAATTATGTTCGCAGATATCACAGAAACTAACCAGTAATACGATTGGGTGAACTTATAATATTGCACTGTATCGTCGTATTGAATGGAATTACACCAGCTTTTTCAGTTGTCCCTTCAACAAAAAGTGTCGCTTGTCCTTTGAGCGTCACGATAGCAGCACCTGAATGATGAAAAATTCATAATTTTAATTAAAAGAGAACGAAAAATTTCAAACGTTCCCAACAATTTTTAAACCAAAATTTCATATTTCTTTGACCAACTATAAAGGTATCAAACCTGCCAAAATAGTAGCTTGTGGTGGTTCGGTTGTACGTAGAATAATTTCAAGTTGCTTGTCTGGATATGTTTCGGCAACTTCAGGAATTATATCGGATAGGCACACTTCATCTATGCCACATGATGTGCGTATTAATTTACCAAGTACAGGTGTTGTTGAACTCACGTTGGTAACCAGTGCATCAATGCTGCAAATGGTAACTAAGAAATGGAGCGAGTAAATCGGGAAATTTCTATTTTGGGTAGTGAACAAGTCATTTACTATCACTGTCGTATTTATGATTTTCAGATGATTACGTCAATATTAGAGGACGTTGAAGTAGCCAAGCTCATACCGTAAGAACTCGACGAGTGAACTTATTATATTCGAAGGCTAAACTTAAGAAACCCAAGTATGCTAATTTTTCACTTGGACTCTTCAATCATTTTAAATAATCGATGAGACGCCTAACGATGAAGATGTAGAAACGGAATTTGTGACTGTTAATTGAAACAGTTCGATGAAACTAAATCCCAATTTTCCTTCGATTTATTAATGGATATCGAACCACTGAAGTTTATCAAGCTTCAAGAAAACCGATAAACATAAGCTTCCTAAGCTTAGTCGAACAATTGAAGAAATGAGGGTTTAACGATTGCAGTTTGCACTGTGCAAAATTGTTTTCATATGGCAACGCAATGATTTAAACGGATCGCTCCGAATCCAGAAACTGTTTAATAAGACGACACCATTCATGGGATTATTCACAGTGTTTACTACGATCGTATCCTTACACATGTGCTTTAAGCAGAAGCGTGTTGATTGTGTATTCGGATATCAGCAAGTCAACATCATTTCCGTCCGCTATTTCAGTGAATCGTAACATTCCTGGCCTTCGATAAGGATTCTGAAACAGTTTTGCTGCACTCGCGAAAATTCAGATGCAACTATGCTGATTCAAGTGGAATCTTCCCATGCTCAGCTCTTTATTTAAGCTATTACTATATGACTTGAATTGCAATAGATTCTGATTTCACTAGTAAATAAACTGAGATAATTTCGAAAAATTGGGAAAGTTCTTCCGTGAAGGGAGCTATTAATTTTCAAAAAAGCTTATGCCCTTTTTGTCGGATTCCTATACGACCCATGCATGGAAAAAAAGATGACTGATGAAGAAAATAAACCTTAGTTTGATAATGAGACCTAATATATACATCACCATCCAGACCGACGAAAAATTTCCCGTATGTTGCACTGGTGTCCAGAACACTTAGCGAAAGAATTAATAGAACTAGCTTCTTCCATGAATTCTTGAAACTTTTGTTCTATAAATGATAAATCAATCCACACATGGAAATTATTGAAAGAGAAAAATAGTAATGCTAAAGTTGGAGATTTTTTTTAAACTTCAACAAATTTCGAATAATCCAAGAAGAAGAAGAAAATAAATGAACTTACGAGAGTGGACGGAATTTCTTTTGATTTCTGAATAGTTGGAGTTACTGGAAAGGTAGCTGATGAATTTAGAATTTCTGGTTCGATTTTATGGCTGTCAGGAGACGCGCTGAACAACCTGGTCCCTTTATTCAACTGTGATCCTGGTAGTACAACCCAACCAGAATTCATTTGCATATTATGTTGTACTGAAACTACAAATATCACTTACACTGACTACGATGGAGAGGCATTTTTTGAAAAAAAGCGAAAGATAAATTTGGATTCAATATGAAGTTCAGAAAGATGAGATTTTCTGGAAAGACTTACCCCGCAGATGGTTCGGTCTGGGTCCTAACACTCTTCTCATCTTCTGGCCACTTGAATCGTCCGATTTCTGAACAAAACGCTACACAAATTATAGTAATACATGCTTAACAAGTTTCTGGACGGAAAATATTCTTAGCAGCAAAAACTCTCCTGACCTATGCATTTCCTTTGAAGGAAGCACTATGGCCAAAGAAAAATAGAATTGCTAAATTACTTTAATTGCTAATTGCTTTTTTGAATTAAAGTTTTATTTTTTTAATTAAACTTAATTGCTTTTGTAATTACTAAATTAAAGGATTTGCAAAAATTCTATGAATTCAGTGGTCAATGGAACAGTTCATTTTTTGTAGTGAAAAGTACAGTAAAGGAAGATTACTGAAATGAAAATAAAAGAAGAGAATACGATAACCTCGAAAAGTATTCGATACAAATTGAAGATGGAAATTTGATTTGGTACTTGAAGCAGTACAGTGTTCAGTTCACTATTCACCACATTATTCACTGTGATGCAAAAAGTCTCCTCTAATATTTGCCGACTTTTTGTCGTAATCTCATGCTACAACAAATCATTCATGGATTTCATTTCATGCAATACCCTTTAATCTCTAAGACACGTGAGGGTAAACTCGAAATTCCGATATACGTGATTGAAATGGTTTCATTAGAACATACATTCTAACATTATTTTATTTGAAATTATGGTTCATTTCAAATTTACAAAATTTTTGTCTGTTATGCAAATTAATTAATTAATGAGTAACGAAAGGAAGAAATGGAAATGGCTTCTTTATTAATTACCTGATATTTGGTGTTGGCAATTACAGTAAACAGACCCATATTTTCCACCCAGGCGAGAATTACTTCATTAATTAAAGAACAACCGACCAAACGAATAAATGGCACATTGTGCACGGTCTTCTGGATATCAAACGTGGCCTCGATGACAAGTTGGTTGGCAGATACTACCAGTGTTCCATATATCGGTACTATCACCGGAAGTAGCAATAACGGTTTTAACTGCCCGTACAACGTACCTGCTATGCTTTAACATTGAATTTAGTTGAAAATTTGATTGCGATGAAAGACTGCAAGCATCACAGCTTTTCTCCAATCAAACTATAACTTCGCGACTAATTACAGGAACTTTCCTTCTTTCTTGCAAGTACTTATTTGTTATACTGAAGCTAATAGTCGTTCACCATTGGTATGTGCAATTTCATATTTATTCTAGCACACTGCAGTTGCATCAAAACCTACTGAAAGTTAAAGCCGCTAATTGTAAGTTTCAACAGATTTGGTGGTGTTGGTACCACCCCAACGTATGATGGATTTTGATGAGCGACAAGCTGGAAATCCTGAATTCGGACACATCCTTCCGGGAAACATTGTTGCTGCGGCGGAATTACCATTTGTTGAATATGCTTCTTAAATAAATATTCTGAAATGAAAATCTATTTATTGCCAATGAGTTTTCACCTTGTCGCTAATTGCAAGATTCATTGAGTATTTGGGTGACAATTATAATTTATCCTTTGATTTTATGATTTCTATCAACACCTGTTGCGCGGAGAGCCTAAATTTGGTGTGATATGCTGTTTGTACTACGTGCTTTCAGTATCTCTGATTTTAGATTGCATTTTCTGGCACGGAACTTACTGCCTTTCTCAAGCAATCTTATTTCCCGGATTCAAAACTCTAATTTATATTTCTCGAGAGACATAGAAAAGGAAACTAATACCGACTACTCTGGAAAACTGCTGAAAGATATCGTCATTGAACCGCAATCGTACAGCAGATTGCAGCGGAACGAAAATCTCAGCGGACGTTCCGTGGCATTCTTCGGCAATATTCGCTAACCCCAATGTAATCTTGAAAAATAATGTTCACGAAATACGAATAACAAAGCTTCCATTTGGAAAATTATTTCACTGCAAATCTCCATCTGCAGTAAAAAATGGTATTGAAGTGACCTGTGAACTTCAGCATGTTTCCTGCCTTTTTCTTTATCTGAACTTTTTTTAAAACTTGGTATAAAAAAACTTGATTAAAAGTAAATTGAAATTTGTTGGGGGTATAGAGTAAAACGCCAAGAAGGAAATTCCCACTGAATCAGTAGTTGAGATTTCTGAGTATGAATTTGAATATAATGTTTACTTTCGTTGACATCTATGATACATTGAAGTGAAACTCAGAGAGATCTGATGTGTCCGTCTCTTCCATAGGCAAAACCATAGTCTCTCTTGACACGAAATTTCTTTCCAAACATACCGTAACGAAGAAAATGTGGCGCATTTGGGAACGGTTTATGTGCATTGTACTCAATGTTATGCGCTCGATTTGCCGTTCATTGAACAATTGCGCCGATGACTTTTCAAGTTCACTGAACTCCGGGAAAACGACAAATTTTAATCGAAATACACGTGTATTAATCAAAGTGATGGTGAAGAAAGAACTGAAGTAGGAGTGACTAGTGAAACGGTCAGTCGCTCAGACAATGGATGGCGAAGGTCACACAGAGGTCCAAGCCCTTTGGCCAAATAGCTGAACGAGGCGTCTTGTAGTTGGAACAACGAAGGGAGAAGGAAAAGGTACATTCTGTTTGTATCAATGATTTCTACAGATCCGTCGAAAACACCAAGCAATGCAACTTTTAGGTGAAATATCTATCTGTTGTCCTTTCATCATTTCAAATCTAATTCATCACTGCGAAATGAAAAATGCAAACATTTTTTTCTTGTAAAATTGAAATTTTAGTGAGCTAGGTTGAACATTCAAAGACACGGATATAGTTTTATCGTTGATAATGAATAAACGTACTTATATGGATGGAACTAAAGAATGAAAAGCGGAATGATTGAAAAAACTTTCTTCAAATCCACAAAATGCCCTTACTGGAGTGCTGCTAAAAAGTAACTTATAGAGTGCAAATGCAACTGCCAATAGACAGACTTCAATCAGGTCCACCAGCAAACAAAAGAGTAGATAAATGATCGTGAGCGGGGACACGTGTGACTGATCGTTAATTAGAATTTCGTTGCATAACAACTAACGAATAAATGCAATCATTGCATTTTAAACTATGTGGGAATATTCTGTGAAACTGGTTCTGTGATCACTCTCAACACACCTTCAAGGACATTTTCTCGATAAAAATTCAGCAGCCAGCAAAGTCCATTAGGAAGGTTAAGATTGTGGATCTGAAAGGAGGTGTGCCTCCTTCACATGATTCTTGCTTTTCACTGCATGTCTCCTTAAGAATTCCAGTTCGGATGCTCGCCGATGTGTTCTTTCACAACCCACTTTCTCTCTTCATGGTTACCGATTCAGTCCGTGTTCTTTCATGTAGAAATAAAGTTTTCGAAACTCCATAATTCATATGGACAATCTGCTCATCGTAAAGGGTTGCCAATGTGCTATTGATCATTTCGACCAGTTCTATCTCAGCATTGTTAGGAGAAGCAATTACAATGGAAATTTTCTATTGCGCAAAAAAGGTGATAAATGATGAAAAAAGATGAAGCGAATAGAAAGAACTACGGGTAAATTCAGGCAATCAATTGTTTTGAACAATTTCAAGTAATCATTTGAAATCTGACAAAATATTCCTGCATATCACACCAACAGTTTTGTATAAACTTCAAAAGTGTGTGCTTTCTATAACACTGAAAGTATTGGCTTCTGTATTAATTATACACAGACTCACATTCTCGATAATTCATACAAATTTCTTAACACTGAATAAAGGTCCTAAAACGATAACAAATACTTCAACATCTAGTTGACTTTAGAAGACTGCGACGGAATTTAAAGCATTAAATTAAAAAACTTAAAAGTCAAACATCAGCCATCAACGAATACTGCAAACTACATGTCACTGTGTACTTGAAATCACCTGCTGGCAACTTTTGCGAGCAATGTTTTTTTCTCTAACCTCTCAAATTATAAAATAAATTGCCTCAATTCATCAAAATTTACCTTTTTTGGATTTTTGATGAAGTAATCTGACAAATGAAGCATTTCTACAGTCAATATCCCATGCGCCACCCTATGTTTCATTATAATCTTCAAATAAGCAAACTAAAGCGAGATATTTCACGAAAACTTATAAGTGGAATGAACATTGTTTTCTTAGTGAATTTGAAACCTCTGCACTACGACACATCTGCACTATAACATATATCAAATAACAAAAAAATGCTAAATCGATTCACAGAAAACATGTCAAACTCACATCCAATCTTGATAAAAAGATAAACAGCGAGTATATAATGAAAAAACTCACGAAAAGAGTTTTAAAAGGCAAAAAACTAACTGACAAAACGAATGAAAGAAAAGCAAACTTGATTTTGCACACTATATTGATAGCACAGAATTCCAATTACAAATGTCGCATCATGACAAAGTGTTTCGCTACATAATTATAGCAAATTCTAAAAAAAGTTCACAAAACATCAATTTCGTTTTAAACAGATATAATTGACTTCGATCTGACAAAAAAAAACTGCAGGAGATCAATACAAACAGCATTAGCAGTCAATATCAAATATGCGCCTACAAAATTTTTGAAAAAAACTACGTATAAAACGGTCTTTTAAGAATTAGAAACACATGACAAAAAAAATCTGTGGCAGTCGTAAGACAAAATAAGAGGCAGTGTAAAAGTCTGAAATAACTGACAAAGAAATTTTCCTGAAATTAGTGAAATTCAATAAAGTTTTGAAATGACAATCTAAAAAAGTCAACAACAAAATCTTGAAGATAAATGATAACAATTGTAAACGTCTAAGATTGCTCACAAAACATAAATTTCGAATTGGAATGGTACGGTCATTGGTGAGATCAGTCATCGAAATCAAGACCTGTTGGCTGAGTTCTTCGACGTTTGCTAGATTCAGGTACCAAACCATTTTCATTTTTTTCGGGTTTCTGAAATGACTGGAACCTTAATAAGTAATAAGCCGCATCTCCAAATTGTCTAGTGAACCTGTATACTTTCAGCAGCATAACTTTTAATATACTGTTGCTCCTACAGGAATTCGAAACAAGAGAAAAGCAGATATATCAGTCCATAGTTTTTCCAAAAAAAAGAGTATTAGCAACTAATCGCATCGGAATGGACATGCTATTGTTTTGTAATAATCCAATTTTTTAAAACTTCAATTTTAGGAGCTCGGTGGGCAATAGCACAAGCTTGAACTTACGTAATTATGATTGCACACTTTTTCCTATTAACGGATGGTGCATGCTATTCCATAGTAAGTTTTTACCAATTAAATTAACGAAATTACAGATTTTTTGAACTAAGAGAAACTAAACAAAAGATATATTGTGACCTTAAAAAACGTAATAAGATGTGCAAATCTTCAGTAGGTTTCAATTAAATTCTAACAGAAACACTTGCCTTTCTTTGAACTGATTGACTGCGCATTGTTTTCGAGCAGCCATCATTTATTGCTCATCATTTATTCTATTCCTTGACTAACGTTAAGACTACAATACAAAATACTACTCTATTCCTTAGCGGGCGCCCAGGCAACAAACTACATCATTTTGTCTGTTCCACATCAAGTTTCATATATTTAATAAAATTACTTACTCTTCTCTGATCTGATCGATCTCGCATTGTTTTTCGAGCAGCCATTTGCTCAGCATCATTTCTATTTCTTAGCTGACGCTCAAGCTAAATTACACTGATGAGTAAATTCTAAAACAATTCGAAATCAGCACATGTTAAAATGCTAAGCCCAATTTCCTAATTTGAAGAAACCTTTGAAAACTTGCCAGTGCAGTAAAAAAACGTCTCAAGAACAATAATAATCACATTAATCAAATTAAATCCCTTGATAATAAAAATTATGCCAAGGCTTACTCCCAGAACATTAAAATTCTCTTTGAAATACCCAAAGTGAAAGAGCTCGAATTTCACTACAGAAAATACAAAAATATAGAGAGAAATACATAGAAAACTAACCAAGCTCAGGTAGGCACTGACAACTTCCTCTAACAAAGCAACAGTCCTTAATTGCATATTCGCATCATTAACCCGGTTTAATTCGATCCTATGGACAACATGCACTAGAGTAAGCTTATCATCTGTCACATCGGACACTTTCAGCGTTCTCCGAAGTATCATTTCTCTGAAGACTACGAAAGCTGCACAGCAGAAATGCTCGATCAAATCCATCTTCAAAAGTAATTGAACAAGAATGCATTAATTGTAACTGCTGAGCAATGTTTAAACTGTAAACAGTATGTTTGAAAAGATCTCCGACCTCGGGACATTCTCCACAATTACGCATCTCATTTGACTCAACTAACCAAAAAAAATATTCGGCCGATTTTTCAACGAGTTTCCTCGTTCCTCACAACTCTTTTGCCAGCTTGCTCGGAAAGAAGTTGTGTTAGCCATTGTCTTAAAGTCCCTCGCTGGTTAAGCGAAACATGACTCGCTTTTGTCTTTTTGCTTTCACCTTGCCCAAGGGATCCCGCGAAGAGCACTTTGGTGAGTATTGGTCCTGATGTGACATCCTCAACGTGAGATGGGCAGCTTCGTCAGGTCGCACCACTCAAACCTCTATTCCACTGTGTGGTCCCACCATGGAGACCACAGGTGACCCTGGCAGGAACCGAGCCTTTAATCTTCTGGTTAGAAACCAGATTGGCTACAGGGTCACCCGACCATTATATAACATCGAAAAATAAAAACAAAACTGACCAACTCGGATAATAAATAAAACACACTCAAAAGTAAACACAGAACTTCAGTAATATTCATAATGAAATTTGTGGATTATACAAGAAATGAATGAACCTATGATCGCTATTTTTGAACAAATAATTCGACATACATTAACACGTAATCATACGAGTGCTCGCTACTTAAATATAATTTACGATAACAAAAATCATTGTAATAAAAGTCATCCAGGGTCCACGGTGTTATTCAGATCTCTCTGGAGAGAATGTCAAGTGAATGTTCGGTATCAAAAATTTCATTTCAGACTTCCGGTACTATTATAGAAGAGAATCATACTCGAACTCATGAAGGTTACGTACTAGTATCCGATCAAATAAGATTTTTCACGCATGAATCTGCAATCCTAATCAAGTCTTCAAACCTCTACTTTTCTGACTTCTACTTTTAGCCAATAAACATACTACGGTTGTTTGACTTGTTAATTATTCTAAACTGTTTTTGTTAAATAAACCGAGAGTCAGAAAGCAAAAAACAACTCATCAAATACAATGCCCAGAACTGTTTTCAGTACCATTGATTCTACGCTTAACACAATCTGAAACTCAACAGCCTCACGTTACATGGGCCAAGGACACCATTGACAACGAGCATTTAGGCAGGCTGAAGAGCAACTGTTGCTGCATCTGGGTTAAACCACGGGTTTGGGATGATCCGACCACCTGGGAACAGGATGAATATGAAGTATGGAAATGTCAGATTACATGGATTGAGGAAAAACAAAACTTCAGAGCAAAACATAAGAACCACAAATTTTGAATAAGACTCGAGGTGTACCTGCGAGTGGTCCTGTAGTTGTCCTGGAACTTGTCAGAAAATAAGGCTGCGCAGCCGGAATTTGTATCGCCCCTAGACACTAATAAAATTAAAATGAAATTCTGAGTATCCATTCTACTTCCAAACTTTTTTTAGGTTGAACACTGCCGCGGACACACTCTACCAATGCCACCACAACCAAATAAATGACCGATGCATTTATGAATCAGACTGAAGAGCCCCATGATTTTTTTTGTAAGGATTCCAGTGATTGAACAAACTATTCAATACAAATGCTCGGTATTCCCATGACATTTAATTTGTCCGTTGATTGAATAACGCAATTACAAATAATTTATGAAACACTGCTAATAAAAACTGATCGGTCGATCTCTTAACAAGTTTCCTCGTGTCGACCCTTTTTCATATCTTCTTTCCAGTTTGCTCGGAAAAAAATTGTGTTTTTTTAACCATTTTCTTAAGTCACTCGCTGGTTAGACGAACCGTAACCAGAGAAACTGCTAATATTGCAAGAAAAAATAATACAAAAATCTATCACGAAATTTTGAGAATAATGCAAAAATTAGAAGGGATAACAGCAACGAATTTTGACCTTTATAATTTTTTTTAAATTGACACAAATATGCAACACACTCAACACTTACTCCCAAGATCGTTCGAGGAGTGATTCAGAGACATTTCCGGCAAATTCGATCCGGTCTTTAGTTGTCATTTCCTTTTCGTATATTGAAGCCTAAAAAGACTTATGGAAGAAACACTGTCTCTTACTATGAAGGACTTAATTCGAGGATAGTTACAAATCATATAAAACTTTCTTTTTTGAATGAGCCATTAATTTGACACATATCTAAATGCAACTCGTGCTCCAATTACCTAGAGACATGAAAATGCTTGTTATAAGAGTTTTCCCCAAACAGTCACTTTTGACAAGCCCACTAGTCTATTTATATGATTAAATGAATAATTCTTTTAAAATTACTCTCATACTGTTTCCACTACAAACGAGTTAAAAATTTACCGTACTATCAGTGACAACCATCACAGAACGCCGTTTATCGAAATAAATGAACCATCGTTCTGCACCATCATTGATTACATAACAGTGAAAATAATCTCGCGGCATACTGCTTTGAATTTAAAACTCACGATTTTCTAATTAAAAAAAGATTCCAAGTAATGATACTCTAGCCTCGCGAAAGACTTTAAGGTTAACAAAGATAATTTCGTATAGAAAATCCACCAGTCAAAGAAAACAGCAGTAAAACTGACGAGTGAGTTTATCATAAACTTATGAAGAGTACTGTCCCACAACGAATATAAATGAGTCTGAAACATGTAGAAAAGAACTACCATAATAATATAGCAGTAACTACCATAACGTAAAGGACTGAAGCATAATAGACAACGCGATGCACAAAAATAAAACCGGTGATGCAATTATCTCGTGAGCATTATCCATGCAAAAAAAATCAATAAGCGGAATGATAAAAAATTCGAAAAATAAAGTGGTCATAGAATACAATCTGCTGCGCTTCAGAATCATTCAACTGCTGATCAAAAAATTTCTTGCATTCTTCTCTAATGTATGAATCGAAACTTTAATCAGCCAAATTTGAGAAACAATGCCGTCGACTGAATTATTGTACCGATAATACTAAATTGCTGTTATATTATTTTTAAAATAAATTGTCATTTTATATATTTTCTATCTGGATGGTCGATAAAATGCGCCTTTCCTAGCTGAGTCTCTAGCATACTGAACCACCAATTAACATTTTCTCGAATTAAAAAATCATACATGAAATTATAAAGAAATACAGAAATCCTCCAAAAAAGAAACACAAAACTTATCCACAAAAAATACAGCTCAGTAAAAAAGGAAATTCGATGGTCAGTATAATAAACAAATAGCGTAAAAAGCTGTTCGCTATCAAAAAGTGTAACGAAGCACAAATTCACAGCAAAGGGATAAACTATAAATTTATAAAATTGTGAAATATATTCAAAGTGTGTCTCGTCATATCTACAAAACAGTACAATAACTACCGGGATTACAATCATTTAATAATCTTTACTGATAATCACTGAAACTCAGATGTTGCATTATTATATACACCGACATATTCCGATGAATGGAGATATTGTGCGACATACCAGTCGTGCACATACATTAAAATGGCCAATGGTTGACCAAGAATCAACGACAACCACATGACAATGTTTCCAGCACGACCACCTTTCATTATCTTTTCGGTAAAAATACTGAGGGGTATTTGCGAAATCATACAGAGAAAAGCCCAAAAACGAAACATATGGAGTGGAACAGATACCTAAAACAATTTTTTGATATAAAATAGACTCTGTAAATGAAAAAGTGGAAAAAAGAACAAATGTAATCTTTTAGAATCGTTACACGCATGGTGCAGTTTTTTCAAGTTGCCTATCTTTGTTTGGAGCACAAAAACTGATAATCTAAGATTGGTAGGAGTATGGAGTACCATTTTAGAATTCTTAATAAGAATATCCACTTCATGCTGATTTGGTGCATCAGTTTCATCACAGTGAGATCAGTCTACATTTCGAATGAATTAAGAAAATTCTTCTCATAAATACTTGAGAAGTGAAGACGTTGTCAATTGTTAAACTCAAAGATTTCACTATGATATAGGTCTCAAAATCCTAAATGCCGAGAAAGCATGCACTAACCGAAAACTTTCTTTCTTATTTTTTCTCCTGAAAGAAAAATTTAGTATATATTAACTCAATCAAGCTTACTATTTTATAGAAATGAAATACCACTAACAAGATACTCATGAAAAAATGCCGACACAAAGAAAACGGCGCATGAAGCATTCATCTTACTAAAACCATTGCACATCATCGGTCGATAAATGTGTCGAACAGCCCAACGATGTACCGGTATATTCCAAGTCTTCCAAAATACTGCCAAAGTTTCTGCATTCCAGAAATCCCTGAAGAAATAAGCATTTTTTCACTCTACAGTATCTTAATATTGTTATGAACTCAGAATTTTTTGGACCATTATTTCCATTCGAGATAAGAGAAGCCAACATTGCAGATATGTGAAATGACAAGATATATTTTTTTTATTAACAAACAAGGCAAAAATTAATTACTAGAATACGAACGTGAACATTTTCACTTGCAACCCAGTAATACATTAAAATTCATATAAAGTAAATAGAAAAAAAATGTGGGATAATCTTGATCAACTCAGAAACGATTATGATACTATGATTCATCATATATTTTACTCCTCGATCTATTGAAATTTAAAAAATTTTTTAAACTTACAAATAGAATTGTCTGTCGGCGAACTCCATCAATTCAGCAATAAGGTTGAGAAGAGAATGAAAAAAAGTGTAAAAAGAAATGAGCCAAATTACATGATTTGGTATGGCCAACTTAAGAACTCTTTCCATACATAAACTGAAATTCATCGTTGTAAATGGCTCTACGCTGTTTCGTAACAGAGGCGCTACCCACTGCTGACATAAAGCTATTGTGATCAGCGTCAAACAACCATACTGAAATTTGAACCTGAATTGTATGAATAAATCTGAAAGAAAAGAGATTAACTGCACTTTACGGCGCTATTTTTTAAGCAATTTTTAATTTGAAAATAAGCAAACATGTGAAAAACTAGACCTCGACAATTCGCTTCACGATGAAAGATATTCGACGTCTTTTTGTTCGCGGAAATTCCAATTCATAGCATAAAGTTGGAGCAAATATGAAAAAGTATAAATTTTGCAGTGTCAAATTGTCTGGGTATATCAGCAAATTTTCTTTCTGCAAAGCTAAATTTTTAATTTCTATCAAGGATCGGTGATTACTACACGGTATTTTCTTTTAATAGCTCTTCGGGAAAAATGGAAATGACTTTTAAAGCATGTAAACATCAACTTTACGTTTGCTTGTGGAAATTAATAATTTTTAATGATGAAATATATTTTTGGACAGAAAAATTAAACACAGAAACTCAAATCAACAAAGAAGATCGATGTAATGCAAGTATAGTAAAAAATTCAAAGGACCGTACCCCACCGAAGTGAGGTAATTACATATGAAAGGACAAAACAATATAATAAAAGAGCGAGAGCAGATGAGTTTTATCAAATTAAGAGTCGTAATCATGCAAGTTTATGTCACGAATTCCTTCTAGCATCCCATCTAATCTCTCTGTTCACATCAATCATTGGCTTTGACCAATTTTTGAAATTATTCGATGAGGAATTGTCGCGCACAGGTTATGTTACAAAGTTGAAGGGATTTATGTTGAAGGAAAGGATCAAGCAGCATTAAGCTTGTAATGAAGCTATTTGCAGCGGACAAGCCTGTACAACCACCACCTAAAGTTAGATATGGTAAACTAGACAACTAACTAATTAAGACTATTAAGAAAAACGAGAGAAATAGACAGCAAAGAACTAAAATTTTGAATGACGATCCGAAAAAAGTAGCTAGCATGCTCAGTGCATTTTCGTAACATCAAGAGTACTTTTGCGAGAAATGCATCTTCCATAAGCTTCTAGTACGCTAATTGCACCTAAAATCTCAGAGATCAAGTCTCGAAGATCAACGCATTTTCAAACTGTGAGTAATATAATGTGGAAGTTGACGTAAAATGACAGTAAAACTTTATTAGACGAATAGAAGTGTTCTAAATAACCAAAACATAGATGGATTGTAAAGCTTGAAAATTGAGATACGAAAAAGTTCACCTTAAGATTTCTGTTGTCCGTGTTCATAAGCCTGTACCAGTAATTTGTATGAACATATGAAGTGAGCTTCAAAAAAAGTATAACATACACCGAGAGCGAAAACACGGAATATAATGGGTAACTCTGAAAACAAATACAAATGCTAATTTTTACAGAATGGTACCCAATAAACTGTTTATATTCGGAATATAAAATCCAATAAATGGTTGGAAAAGAAATACATTTGCTAAGTCCACGATTACCTGCAAAGTCCAAGTGACTGCAGCAGGTACTGATATATGCAATGAAAATATGCACAAATAGAAGGCGAAAGCAAGCTGACTGCTAAAGAGTTTCTGTGCTGAAACGAAAAAAGATTCAATGAAAATCAAATTCAGCCGGCTTTCCAGATAACAACAGCGGTAAAGCTAATTCGCGAAGTTTTCGAGTCGATAAGATCAAAGCTGTGGATTGATTTCACAAATTAGCATACCCAACAATTTTTCTACGATAAAGACAGAAAAAATGGATATATTCGACATAAGCACCATAGCTAAATTAGGCCATTTCCACCAAGGATCCGTTGAGATGAAAATACAACTAGTTGGTGATACCAACACTCCATATCTAAAAATGAGAATTAAAAAGCCCGTTTAAAGTAATATGGTTAGCAAAAGATTCTGTAACTGGCTTTATGAGGTTGTAACTTGCTTTATGAGGTTCTCAAGAGCAACACGACCATTTGATACAAACAGCAGGAGAATTGCAAGGTTAAATAATCCTCGGTAATCTTTCCATCCCGAACTACTGCTGAATAATGAGTCCTGCGCAATATGAACCGGTTTTTCTGGATCAAAGGTATTTCTGAAAAAACAAAAACGAAACAAAACATTTCAACACAATTCATAAAGAGGTAAAAAATATGGTGGGAAATGGATACTAGCTGGACAAAAAAGGAATTTGAGCAAACCAGACAAAATAACAAATTTCTCGACCTAAAATTCATCTTGAGATGATCTTAAAGCACATGACTAAAAGGAAAATAAAAAGGTTCGCAGAACTGTACAATAATCAGAACATATTTCGAGAAAAGAAGAGAAAGGACAGAACACACCTTTTAAAAGTATGCGAAGTATCTGAAGACTGACTGGACGATGGAGATACATTAGCATCGCTCGAATGCAAAGATGGTGGTCGTCTTCGTAACAAATACTGATCACTCATTCTTCCTGAAAACTCCATAGAAATTACAATATTTTCAGAAGAATTAAGAAACCCTTCATGAATTAAAATTTGGCAATTTCTGATAGATAATGGTTTCCTTTCAAAAAAAAGCGGTGGATCAAGCCTTCAAACTATCCCAGTGCAACATTAACTCGAAAGGATCCAAGAGACAAAATTTCTGAGGTCACGATACCACAAGTCGGATAATGGTGAAGTAGCGAAACAATATTCAACAAAAACGTGAAAGGAGTCTGCAACGCAGAAATTATAAGGACTCCTTCGACTTGTCTACTATGTATTGTCCAAATTTCATCCTCGATCCGATCAGACCATTATTTTCACATACAAAGCTGCACACACATTCTTCCCATCCCTGAATAATCACCAGCGGGCTAGAAAGCCTGCCAGTTATCATCTTGTAAATGATCATCACATCCGAACGAGGAGATATTGATGAGTTGAGAAGAGCTGGAAACAGGTATCCTAATGCCACTCACGCGAAATTTCCACCTGGCCAGAAACCGGACGACCAATCTTTCACATCCGACCTTGCCCCTTGTTTTCTCTCTACAAAATATCGCTCGTTTGATTCTTATCTCTGCAACTTTTTGTCTCAGCCGAAGTATATTGGTCCTTTTGAAGGAGCAGCAAAGAAAGAAGCCAGAAGAAATTCGGCCAGGAATCTGTTCTGAATTTGTAAATTTTTTCCTCATCACTGCTGGTTTTGTTTATTATTATCGGCCATCACACACACGCACACACCCACACACACACACACACACACAGACGCACAGGCA
>JABVXS010000086.1:0-58073 GCA_013365335.1 Madathamugadia hiepei
AGATTGTCTCTCCTTATTAAATTGTATTTAATTGAATGCGTTTCACATTATCATGTTCGTTGCAATATGTAATAATTATGTTAATAAAGGTTTAATTACCCAAGTTTGAGGTTCTCGCTTGCTCACTCTATACAGCGACAACCTAGCTTTCTGCAGCAACTTTCGCCTACGCACGTTAAACAGCAATATCTGCATATATTGCTTACGTTTGTTACACTGCGAAAAGGCATCACTATCTACTGGGAGATAGGCAGTATTGCTATCTGTATCCAGATAGCACTCATCAAGTATTCAATAATTCGTGGCAGATAAAGCCAAATTTCTCAACAATCGGTGTGCGGCCACATGTACTTCTTTACTTAATTTTTAAAGCTTTCTCAACTCATCAGAAAATATCTAAACAACATTTGAGCACCTTCTAAAGTAGCGTATGAAGCTTCTTCCACCAGTGTATGCTTTCAGTAAAAATGGCAGTACCCCTCTTGCAGTTGTGACGATCTCTTTGCATGAGATTTATGTTATCCATTTTTGATTTGTGTTCTACTAATTTATTGATCGTCTATATCATAGTTAATCTTCGAATTTTTAATTAAATATAGCAATACTTTGTACATATCATATTTGAATATGAAAATATTTTAATCATCTGCATAAATCAATTAATATTAATTCAGTGTGCCATATATTGTAGTAAGTACTGACTTTGAATAAGATATCTTAACTTTCTCCGAATGGTATTAGATAAGTTAGTTCTTTCGGCTTACCTTAATTTACATTTCATGGAATGCAAACAAATAATTAAAATAATTATATTTAGTAATACTGTTCGAGATAATAATCGAATACTTAAATCTTGCTGAAACAAAGGTTTTACTTCACTCCCAGTTTTCATTTTTCTAGATAGAAAAGCGAGAAAATGACAAAGAGTGATGTACCATGTTCAGCTTCCACTCTATTATCGTTAATTTCCGCGTGCGAATAATAGCCGTGACACTAATGATTGGGAGGTAAAATGAAACTTATCGAAAATATTGCATAAAGTACTTGCTTATTAACAGGCCTTATCAGGTGTAACGTAGAACGGACGAATAAAGTTCAAGCGCCATTGTCACATTTCCTTACGATTTACCAGTAAGCACACGAATTCTACGAGAACGGACATTTAAGACATTGAGCTAAAGGGCTGTTTAAATGCTATAAATCTTTGGTGGGATACATACGATATATTCATCATGTCTGCAATTGTGACCATAAGAACAGATAGAAGCCAATGCCAAGCAAATTATGCTTGCCTTATTGTAGGCGGCCCCAAGCGACAACACTCCAACAAATCTACAGAAATTTGCCCGCATTGAATCTTTCAGTGGTTGCATGAAAATATGAACGTGGAATCTTCGATATTATTCTCTATACTGTCTCAAATAATACTGCATGTCACTCGGCAATGAGAAATTGTTGCACTTGAAGAAGTGGCCAAGTTTTAATATGACAATTCTGAAGTTATTCAAATTCTTCTCCGCGACCACTTGCTCCCATATCTTCAATAAGGCCGTTAAGTTACCGGCTTTTCCTGGAAACCACAAATTTTGATAAAATAAGGAAAACTTTTAGTATTATTGTAGAGAATATGTTACAAAAAGAAAAAAATGATACCATGAATTTCGACCAAACTTCCATATATTAGGGAACGTGACTTATCAGTCAACTTGAATAATTCATGAGCACTCAAAAGAGACTCCACAATAGACGGCTAAAAAAACAGAATGAAATGCAAGAGAAGAATGTTGATATCATTCGTCAATATTCACAAAGCATGTTCAAACTGAAATTTCTGCGGTCTTCTTATTTGAAAATGAAAGACACAGAATCAATTCCATAATATCCGTTTCATGGTCTCAGCTGTTAAAAAGCCTTCATGCCTCGATGATTAGAAATAATTTAAAAATATCCAAAAATTGTCAAAAAGCAGAGAATCACCAGCCTCTTTGCATTTGCGTGCTAAACCACATATGAATTCAACATCGTCGAGCAATATGTTGTAGTTTTCTTTCTGAAAAAAAAATGGAATAATGTATCTTAAATAATGACTGAAATGATCCATGAATAAAATTCCGAATGAAAATGGATGTTGAATGATAAAATGGTCTAGAATAGAACTGAAATAGAAAAAGAGTTACTCTTAAGAAGTCCACAAACTGGATATGAAATTCTTCAGAAAGAAATACAGAACCCAAAATGCAGATTTGTTGCAAACGACTTTCAACACTTCTATTTATGATTTCTACTCCTAAAAAAAAGATTTCCATATATTCCCGATTAAAATCCATATTTCCTGCAAGTTTCACGTCCGATATAACAAGGTAAAAGCACAGCAGAGATTAAAATTTTGATAAAGCCGAAAGCACACAAAAACAAGAGCTTTCAAAAAAAAAAAATCCAGAAATATGTTAATAAAACAACCTTTCTGAAATGAATCATCATTCGCTTTGAAGGCTGCCTGCAACACTAGAAATGCTGCACCGGATAATGAGCCATGTTTCCCGTAATGGGAAAAATAATCAAATTCCTCAAGAGCTTTGTTTACCTGCTTCCTGTGATATTTTAGAATTTTCACAATTATATTTGTTGAAAAAAAAACCCCATAATTGTTGAAGAATTTCAAATGACGAAATGAAGGGTGATGGATGCATACTCTGCAAGCAATTCAAGGAAACTACTATTATTAATTTTCCTGATTTCGTATGAAAATAACAATATGAATCTGAATTTTCGGACCTCAAGAGAAAATCTGAAATTTGAATAAAAGTATAGCAGGATGTACTTTATATAAGAAATACGAAGCACTGAAAATAGGGATGTGCAATCCTGTCAACTGGTAATGTTTGATATTTCCCAGAAAACATTCGAGAAAGAGTGTTATAATAAGCATTATCGTAACGCAAGACGACAGTAATAAAATTTCTGGAGAAAGACACTTGATCAAAAAAGGATGTACGGTAAGGAACTTCCGGTAAAAGGAGAAAGCGAAAATTTGTGAACAAAAAACTTCTATTACTAAAATATTAATCCTTCTATAGCTTCTTGTTCCACAACTAGGCAGGCCTACAATTCATCTGATTAAGAGCTGAAAGGACCGTATTTCTTATTCAGTAAGACAATGTTTCGCGTCAGCCATCACTGTCAATTTATCATATTGATAAAAATACTACTTTAGCTTATTCTTTGATTCCCTTCCATATAGAAATATTTCATATTATTGTAATGATTTTCATAACAAAGCTAAAACATTATATACCACTGAGTCACGACAATCCAATTTTAGTTCATGTTAGTGACAATATTATCACTAACCTCCACAATTTTTGCAGTAATTCAAAATTTAACAATGTTTTTAAACACTCTCACTCATGATCATGAATAATTTTCAGGCCGTGCTAATAAAATTAAAATTCAATATATTCCAATCAAGTCAATTACTAATCTGAAAAAAAACTGTTTACTTCAACATGCTGAAACCCTCCTGAGTGCAAATATGAACGGCAATGGAAAAGGATATGTAGTACATCTTAAAGTACCATTAGTTTCTTTTGAGATGAACAAATGGATACAACTGTACGATGCAATATTAGATAACACACAAACGGTTAGGCGATGGAAAAGGATATGTAGACAAAAGTGTGCAAATAGAGTAGAACAACAATATAAGACTGATATGCCACAAAAGGAGGAAAAATCGTTGTGCATTAATTCCAGCAAAAACAGCAAGTAGACAAGCAAAAAGAATCGATGAAGCAAGAAAAGCAAAGGGATTTAGATTGTCGAATATGATGTTTAATAATCAGAAGATCTCACAAACGACTAAGCTAAAACACGAAAACGAAAGACAATGATTCAGTGAGAGATGAAAGAACAAATGAAGAACACTGGAAGAATAAATAACAAAGTTGATACTGCATTCTAAGGTTTGATATGGATTTTTGAAGTCAACCATCTCCATTTAAGATTGAATTGCCAAAACATCTGTATAAACTACAAAACAAAAATATAAGATCATGTAATGAAACTAACCTCATGAGTAAATATTGTATGAAAATTCTGAAAGCGCAGTCTTTCACTTTGCAAAACTTTAAATCAATAAGGCGACAATAAAACTGACGAGCTACTTCATATGCATCTTCACCCATATAATCGAAAATTCGACACAAAGCTCCCTCCACCTGTTCATCCATTAATGAAGCTTGGCCTGCTAAAACACAAAACGACTGCATAACTTACAAAATAATTGATCATTAGTTCACAAATTAACAAAAAAATAAATTTAAAGAAAACTGAAAAAAAAATGAAAATAGATCACTTAGACAGAAGCAAGACAAACCAAATCTCAGTTTTGAACCGTGAGACATACAATGCATTTCCAATACTTTTTCGCCTTCCTTACAGCCAAGATGAGTAGTTGCAATTGATGCCATCTTGACAGCCATATAGTCAGGCACTTTTGCTTTCATACTGCTGAAGTAATTTTTTGCAAAATGCTTACGGACGAGGTGTACAACCGCTAATTAACAACAGCATTTCAGCAAACTTACAGAGTAGTAAAATGACTGATGGCTTTTTGCACTTCACTTTCGGTAAAAGAACGACTTCCCTTTACAATGCCGTTGAATACGTCTTTAACCACAGGCTGAAATTTATTACTACATTGAAGTTGACAAAAGATTTTCAATAATTTCATTTTAGCACCATCTACATTTACAACATCGAGGCAAACATTTAACTCAGCAAAAAAATAATCAGTTTTGTGGGTTTAAGACTCAGATTTTACAGAACCCTTCATAGTCAAGGGATACGGAAATTTGGCTAAGCCTGAACATCTTATTTCTAAGCAGTCCGATCTCTTTACTGTTTTATAAAACTGTAATTTAAATTATTCACATCTACATTCCAAATGTGTGTCCTCCACCGAAGATGAGCCATTTGACTTGATGACGCTTTAGAACTCACTGTCCTTTCAAGACAAATCACAGCAGTACAACGTGAGTTTAGGGAGGTCGAGCATCCCAAAAAAATTTTTGAAACTTGGTTGAATATCACGAAGTTCCGCGCTATCACAGAAACATGCATCTAAATAACCTCAAGGATTTTAAGAAAATAAAAGTTGTCCATCTCAGGATTTTCGAAACCCAAATAAATACCTTCCGTGAAAGACAAAATGCGATAATCGTATTTTGCAAGTCAATTAGTTGCAACTAAAAATAAGCAACCGCCTCTAAATGCTCTATGAAACATTCTCTGCATTTCTATTTTAATTTTTCGATGGCACAGTAACTTTTTATTCACTTGAACTTGCACAAAAATAAAATATATGCACCTAAAAATGTAATAATTTACAAAAAAGGCACATGTGAGATCCACATCAGAATACGGATGTGGTAACATCAACACATGTATCACTGTTATCACGACACATATGATCAAAAAAATCAATAATAGAGTCAGAACACACCAAATTTCCGTCACTAACACGATTTACAATTTCCGCGTTGGGTAACTAATATCATAACGGTCGAAGAAACTCAATTTTAGTTACTGGAAAGCAAAAACAATCGAAATTAAAATCATGAAATTAATGCATTTTTCTCATTTTTGTTGCCAAAATTCTGCTTTTTCGATTTCAGCAATAATGAATTCACTTCCGCAGTAAGCAGAATACCAATATCTTTCAACCTCCCTTCAACCAAGTTAATCATCACTTTATCTTTTCGCTTAACTGCAATTTAAATATAGATGATATATCCGATAACAGAATAACTTTCATTCACACTGTTTTTTCAACTTTCGAATTTTTTAGAGTCACACGTTTTAACTGGAATATTACTCACGCATAAAAATTTAAAATTGTACCTACCGCATAAAGTGACTATCTTGGACACTGCACGTTCCAAATCTCGCTGTTCCAAATTTCGTTTTGGAATACAACATTCAAATAAATCAAGGATAACATCTATCTGCAATAATCATTTCGGTGATAGTGAAACACAATTAGAGAAGCTTCAATTTACTAAAAAAAAATTGTCTTAGAATTCCAAACAAACCCTGTTTAAATCGATTTCCCGGTCAATATAATAATTAAGCTTCGCACCAGAAAGTCGAAAACCACTACTCTGAAACGGTTAAGTTAATGATTTAGCTCAATTCAAAATCGATAACAACAGTAAATTTATATTATCATAGTTGAGGTAATGATAATATTATCATATCGCGGTAAGATATTTCAATTTCGCTTTGCACTAAAATAAAGCTTACATGTATTAGACGCATTGCAAGAGCTTTCTGATAACGCTCTAACAAAGCAATGGAAAAGTCAGCCAATGATGATTTCTTGCCATGATAAGTCGTTATCAATTTAAGAACTAAAAGATGTTTAGTGTTAATTCTAATGAAATAAACCGCTGCTAACATTTGTATAATTTGTTCGGAATGCACAAAAAACAAAACAGTAATGACAAAGGCAAAAACAAAAAGAATTTCAGAAGTCCATGAAAAGAACAAACCTTCAGAAATGATCATTGTGTCGCCTCTGTCGATTGCTGCACCCATCAGATCGAACCGACCAAAAACCGAATTTTTCTCAGCACTGATTATTTTCGATAAATTCAAGGCTTGAATCAGTTTACCTCTGCAAAGAACTTGACAAATTCATCTCTCGCAAAAATGTGGCTATGCCATATCTCTGAAAATTCAAATCTTTCGTCCTAAAAAGTGAAGATATTCATATAAATAATTTGTTGAAAAAAAAATTAACCTTCAAGAACTCACTTAACAATCAATTTGTGAAATGTGTTAACTTTTCTGTTACATAGCTCTTGTTTTACATTCGAATGCAAATTTAATACCGTACTCGTTTCGCTTAAGAACATCATCCTAGCATCCGACGAATCGCACTGAAACAACAAAGAAAAAATAGTTGACGCTTCCGCCTCATAGAATATTTTTTCCTCAAATCACTGAAGAAAGAAATCGAAATAACTCGAGAATAATAAAAGATATTTGGTTGTCAAATTGTCGACACTTCCGGAAATTTAATCGCAAATTTGCTGTTAGTAATGTCAATTTTCGGTAACAGAATCCCTATAAACACAGGAAAAAACAAAAAAAAATCTAACAGCGGTAAACAAATGAAAAGAAAGATCTCCATGCAGATCGCGAAGTTTCAACAAAACAGATTTGAATTCATCCATCATCTTCGAAAAATATAGTTTTTCAGCTAACAACAATCCTACAGATAGAGATACATGTTCCGACCTATAATTGAATAAATTTTATTACAGAAACACAAAAATCTTACTAATGCAGAAAAGTTAGTAGAAGCAAAATCAATATGTGCAATTTTCGCTGTGACTTCTTCATGAAGTATCAATAAAAAAAATTTGGGGATACAAATTAAAATAATTTTGAAATCTCCTTGGCATTAACCACATGAAGGGCAATCCACTACCAGAAAAAAGGTACCCAGCAACCCAAATTTCCTTAGCCTTTTCCAAATCACCAGAGTGCAGTGCATTTTGCAGTATCTCTCCCATCCGTTTTTGGTTTATACTGTTCGTGTTTCCCATAGGCTTTTGTCTCACATTTTGATTTGTTACAATCTGCAATTCAGAAAATTCATATCTCAACAAGATTTATGAAAACTGATTTCAAATAAATACAAAGTATGATAAAAGACAAATAGAGTCCATTGTGTCCCCAAGATTGGCAAATCAATTCCAAATACTTGAAACTCCTGATTAACCTTGTCTGTAATTGATTTCTCAACGGTGCCAGGTTTATTTCTTCGGGCTTTTGTATCCAGATAGGATTCCTAAGAATCAAAATTTTATGCGTTGTTAAATTTTGTTTCTGCTAGGAAATAAACCGTTACATAAAGAATTGAAAAAAAAAAACAGAGTTAGGAATGTAACTCAACCTTTTCTAATAGAGTAGTTACAAACTGCTGCTTTGAAAGTTCGCCGTTGCGATGAAGTATGTGTAAAAGATCATCCTTGTCAGCTTTCCGAAGAACAATACGTTTATCAGAGGACCACAACTTACACATCATTTTAACTTTATTTAAATCACCCCGAATAATAGCTGCTTTGATTATTTGCATTCCTTTTCTGTACTGACAATTACTTGTACCTGGTACTGAAATATATGAAGCTTGAAAAAAAATTTTTTTAGACGAAAAGTCTTGTTTTTAATAAAAGAAATTTAATATAAAGTTTGAAAACTACTGAAAAGTTTAGGAAAACTAAAATTTACATGGGAAGAGCAACCGCAAAAGATGACAGGCTGTAATAAGGCTTTTGTTGTAAACTGATGTATTGAGAACAAGATTCTTTACTTCTCCATATGGATAAGCCTCTCCTGCTGAAGAATCCTTCAGAGCCCTTAAAATGAAGAAACAAGAGTGACAATTAGACAGAAAAATCATAAGAAAAAAATAACTGCCAACCCATTCAAAAGTAGTTGAAGTTGCTGCATTTGTTTCGCTGCCAAAAGATGAGTAATGAGGGCATCAACCACGAAACAATGCAGTGAGTTGTCATCTCCAATTTTCCTCATCAAATGTGGCAAAGAATTCAAATCTGAAAATTGAAAATTGCATTCCATTACTATCTATTTAACCATATTTCTCGCTCGTTTAATTTGACTCTTATACCTATCAGATTGCTTAACACAAGTATCAAAACAACCTCGATAAAGTATTATAAGTAACCATGATTATTTTATTTCTGAAAAGAAATGTAGGCTATATAATATATGACACTCTTTAGATGAAAATATTAATAGAGATATAAACAGTCACATAAATACTCATAACCTTTCAAAATTGGAACAAGAAACAAATCCTGCACATTTGCAAAGTATTTGTCACCACAAGATGCAGTTCCTGTGCTCCGAAGATATCTTGCAATCTCTGACAAATGTTCGACTTTCCTCTCAACAGTATCAGCTTTCATCAGCTGCAAAGTACAGAAGCCTACATTAAAACTGTGACAACAGTACTATGCATGTATAAGTAAATGAAAAAACAATATGTTCCAACAACTGAATGCTCAATTATAGATGATTACTCACTTGAAATCAAAATTTCATATCTTAAGACTTCCTGAGTGATAACAGTCACTTCTATTGAGAAAAATCTTCGCTTAGAACCATCAGACTTATCGTATTGTATATAGCATTAAATAGAATAAACAAGATAAAATTGCTTTACTTCTACATCTTGTGAAAAACAGGAATGAATATTTTCAACCCCAATTACGACCAAATTTTCTAATGAACTACTTTGATGAACTTAAGACGATGATAATTCACCTCAGAGAAATGATGTGCTGCATCAGGAAGTTGTAAATGAGGACGATTCTCCAGTTCTACAAAATCACTCGTTCGCTTGTACATTGCAAAGAGGTTATAGAAGTTCTTGGGATCATTTAAAGCTACATGGTTTAAATACATCCGAAGTGGATGCCTGCAATAATTTAATGTTTACAAATATAAAATTCAACTGAAATTGCAGTTAAAAGCAAAAACAAACCTTAAAATGTTGCTTTTCTGAAAGACTGTGCAGACTCTTACAGCTTCTCCAATCTGCATCCTTTGAATAGAAGGCAAAAACTGCTTCGTTAGAGCGAATCGCATTTCTGACCTTAAAAAAAAGCACAAATATTTATATGCCTTATTTACTGTTTATATCTAGAAAGATAACTGTGAAAAATTAAAAATTTAATAGATACTAGTCAAAAATTCGCAAAAGTTTTTTTTAAACAATCGGATATGTATACATTCTGGATCTCTAGAAAAAGTGGTCATTTTTTCCGATTACTGAAGAGAACCTCTTTCAATCAGCAAAATTACGTGTGCAGCATTGTATACTTATCAAATAAAATACCGCCAAATTGATTCCAATAATTTATCATTGTTATTGATTTCGGTAATATGAAGAACTGAATGCAAAATGATAATCAAAAAAAATACTTTTTTTCATTGTCGGGAATAAGATCAAGCAACAAAGCAGCCGCTGTGATATTCTCTTCCTCCTTACTCAAAAAACTGCGGATTCTACTGTAAACTATAATTCTCCAGTGTTTTCCCAGATCTTCCGATACAGATAGAAGACGACGTTTCAACTACAACCAGAAAAAAGAAATTTATTTTCAAGAAAAGCTGCGGTTAACCAAGACAAAAGCATATCTGATTCACGCTGTTAAGTATTCAAGATAATTTAAAAAGTAACACAAACATACCTGAAGCACTGCTTTTAAGTTTCCTTTTCGCGCAAGAGAAAACAATAATTCATATAACGAAATTTGATATTTATGTACAAAAGTAACATCCATCACCTCATCCAAAAGCTGAAAAAATTTTTGCTGTTGGAAAATGAAATCGCCCTCGTACTATATCACATAAATAAACGAAACAAATGCAATAAAATTTATTCACTTCTCACCTCTAGAACATTTTCACCATCAGAGTGTTCGGCTTTCGCCAGTGTAAAAGCCATTTTCAAACTATCTGCCAAGGTAACATTACTTGTTGCGACATGCTAGAAAATCCGAATTTGCTTAAAAAATACATCGTTTTTATGAAAAGCCATTAAAATTTATAAAAAGAAAAAGACTTACCTCAATAACTGATTTTGCTTTCTCAACCTGTCCTAAGCTCGTCAGACTATGAACCATAGATTCAAGTACTTGATTCGGCAGTTCTACCGTTTTATTTCTTAGATGGTTGATTATTTCACTGAAAAAAAATTATAACCTTAAAACAACCAGCAATGCTGATGATACGAAAATTTATAAAAGCTACACAATTACCCTTGGAACAAGTAACGAATTGCTATCATCATCGGCAGTAGTGCGATCAGAAAAGTTTTAAATTTTGCAAATTTCAAGAGACAAAATTTGCAAATAGCTCTAATTGGAGCTCAACAGTTCAATCAAAGGTGAGAGTTCCTAACCGAACTTGATTAATAAAAATAGGTAGCAAAGAAAACAGTCACAGAATTGCTGATCACCGCATTTAGCAAAAGTCAGATTATTTCAATCATCGGAAAAAAGATAAATGGAAACATGCGCATTTGTATTGACAAAAAGAAATAGGTCAATGTACAGAAAAAATCCTACACTATTCCTTTCAAATCAGACTTTCGTGCATAAATTCTAGAAAGCTGGCCATATGTTTGAGCGTCGGGAACAAATCCATCCGATTCGAACTGCTTCAATACTTTCATTATGTCGACATCTATCTGATTATCAATTAGAGCAGAAAGCAGAGCATTTCGAGCATTAATGCCTAGTACAGCACCTGGAAATACACTTGCTTTTCCTCAAGATTTCCAAATAACGCTGAGAAAGATCTTAAAACTAAAAAACTATTTCGCCTTCAACTATTACTAGGCAATTAAATAATCATGTGGTCGAATATTTCGAAAATTTTTCGAACTTTAGTCCTTGATGATAATGGCCGAAATTCAATGCGAAAAAGTTTACAGACTTTCGGTAAGCCAACCTCTCCTTTTAATTATCTGAATTAAACGATTGGTATATTTGTTCCTGCGCGCTTCAGATAACATTTGGCATCTACATCCAGTGGCACTTATAAGAACAGCAATTTCTGCATCAACCAGTTTCTTCACATCACATTTAAGACCACTCAAAACATTTATTGCTTTCTCAAGATGCGCTTCCGTTACCAAGTGGGACCATTCAATACTGGAAATTAATACAGTTAAAAAATTTTATAAAAAACGGTAAATTTCAGGATGTTTCGGATCAGTGTTGCTTCTTTCTTTAACTAATCAGCCTGTAAGATGTTTTGTTTTGACCGTAAGTTCACATTATAGCTACTGGAATATTTAAAGATGGAAAGTTCCCAAAAAATGAAGAACATGATTAATTGCGGAAAATTTTTTGAAACTCGAACGATTTCAAAAACTCAACCATGTTACCTGTCGATAACGTCATAAATGTTTTTTTGCCGATCGACTTGTAAATGCTTAGCATGTTTTTTGAAAAGATTTAGCTCCATGTGACTCATTTGGGGATGATGCGACTTATCCAAAGAAACTAATGGCCATTTCGAATTGTCAAATCTCTAAAAATCTTGCAATTGATGTTCTGGTAAACTGATATTTTTGCTTAAATTAAAAGCATAAATTACTTCCTAAAATAAGGACAAGCAAAATTTCAAGTACCATTGAATTTGTGTTCAATATTGATTGTCCAACTGTCTTACCAACATTCTGGTCGGAAAAAGTACCGCTTAGCTTTCTTACGCTGTCCCTAGTTAGTTTCCAGCACAGTCTAAAATGGAAATATTTGCATTAGAATACGAAGATTTCGAGTTAACAATACAATTTACAGAGAAATCACTGTAACTGTTTCGTGTGACTACGAAACTACTAAAGCTCAAACAAAAACAAATCGAAGATGAATGAATACGATTTTGCAGCCCAAGCTGATATGAACATTCTTCAAATTATATGCAGGGAAGAAATTCAAATATTCGGAACTGAAAAGAAAAGCCAAGATGAGCCAATTGACATAATTTACATCCGCAACCAACGTCTGCGCAAATCCTTGATGTGAAAAGCAACTACAAAGATGAATTTAGCTGAAATTTCACTCAACTGTAAGAATAAGCAATTATATAACTAATATTCATCATCCAATGATCGTACATATATAAAATTGGTAAAATACACTTCAAATTATAACAAATTCTCTGGTGCCCTAACAAATTCCCCACTCCATATACCACATCTTTTGCCATAACTGAGTCTGCCGAAATATTTGTGAATGCATGTTCTTGATCCATCAAAACCAACAGCTAATATTTACGAATTTTCAACAAGCTATATTAAAATATTCAAATTTAACTTAATAAATGGAACAACCACCGCTTCAATGACTCAAAGTAAAATAAGAACAAACCAAATTCTTTTATTCCTGAACAGTTTATAAAGTAATAAAAAGGACAATGGTGAAAAAAAGGATGTTTCCAACACCAACCAAACGGACATCACTCCATACATACTTTTCTTGCAAAAATATCTTTTTATTAAATATTCGACATTTTTCATTTAAAATCATACGTTTAAATTGACATCCTCTTAAAATCCAGTTCCAGATCTAATGTTATCAAGCTAATATTTCTAAGAAAATCAGAAGTAAATGGAAAAATTCACATGCCGTGATATGCTTCACTCGTCTTTTTCAGTGCTTCTGTACAACTTTTAAGGAAAGCAGAACAAATAAAAAAAAATAACAGCGGAAAATGAAGATTTTAAATTATTATCACGTATCTCCACTACGACAGTGATCTGTGACAGACAAAATTTTACAACAAAAGAACATGATAGTAGGAAATGAAGCTAACACATTTTTAAACTATTTGTTAACAACGAAGAATTTCGATATGAATAATACATAAAAGAGAACAAAAAATGCAATAAAACTCCAACAAAAAAAAATATATATATTCGAGACCTAGACGATGATGAAATGCTAAGAGCTGCTGACATTTTGAAAGATTTTTAGAAAGTTCAAATTGCTTAAATGAGAATTAAAACTCCACAAACTTTTGTTTCAATATGTTTTCAAATCTTACATGACGAAACTAAATGAGACAACCATCAGCATCGAACTTAAGGTCAAGTAATGAGATGATTTGTAACCCGGAATTCTGAGTATCATCAGTGAGTGATGATCCAGCAACCAGATGCAAAGTATGGGTTGAATCAAAATAGGTACGTTGTTTTGTCCGGTCAGATGACTTGCATCTCCTTAAAGTAAATAATTAATTGTAAATCATCATTACTTTGTTGTTGTGTTTTTTCGAATCAACCCACGTGAATTTATGTTGCAAACACTCAAAGTTCAATTGCGACACAAAATTCCATGTAATCCACAAAAGATTATGTTTAAATATTGTCAAATTCCAAGTGTAATAAAAAAAATCAAAGACGGAAAGAAAATTACACTTTGGCGATTGGCCCATTTTCACGTCTGTTTTGCATTCCCCAGTGTTTAGCTGAATTTTTTAGCGTTGGAAAGAGATCTGCTCTTTTTATCAATGCGTTTTCTGCAGCACGCATTTGAGCTAACTGCATTGTATGTCCACGCCCTACTGCTAAGCGCTTCTTTCTGAAAAACCATAATGATATGTATCAATTCTACACATATCCACATCAAACCACCGGACCGACGCAAAACCAAAGCAAAACTTTGTTGAATCTAATGATGATTTTCCCTAAAAGATTACATTTCAGCTCAGTTAATGTAAAGATGCAAAATACTGGAACTAAAGAAAAATCAAAAGCTAATAGAGTTAACAAAAGCGAGACCTAACGGTTAAGTGAAACACAAAAAGGTTTCATCTATTCAACATTGCCAACCCCTAAACAAAAAAATGATGATTTAAGAATGAAAAACCGCTTTATGAAAAATTGTAAAATGCGATCACCAAGCATGTGAAAATAAATTGCTCAGTTTACCTGAAATATACTGCAACCTTATATATCCTTGTATTAGTCGGACCTTCAACAGCTATTGTCCTATATTCAGGTATATCTGGCTCGCCACCATCCATCTGCCGTAAGGCTAAGCAACACTGTTGCAATTGTGATTTCGGATCATTCCAATGTTGAGCAATGATAAAAAACTGAAAGTCATTCATCAGCTTTCGAGTTTTTACACCACAAATGCAAATGAATGAAAACACCAGTTAAAGTTTTTTATGCATTATTTCAACATTTAATAAAAAAAAAAACTATCTGACGCAACGACTAATTAATGATCATCTTTCCGCTTTTAGCAAACTCATTAAAAAAAAAAAACGCATTAAGGACGTACTTTCAAACGCGGGAAGAAACAAATTCTACAGAAAACTTTGCAATAGTCAAGTCCACGATCGACGTAAAGAGCACCAAGAAATGCTAAATTTAAGAAAGATTACTGTTTGTTCTGCCAAATAAAGATGAATATCGGTAGGGATGGATAAATGATAATCTACAGCACTAAGCAAAAAAGTTCAGTGATAATGGATCTGTATAATGCGAATATACCCTCGACAAGATCAGCCTTGTCCTTAACTCGCAATACTGGCAGCCCACTTTTCTGCATAACTTTCGGTGTTACCAAATACTTCGTCATCCCAATATCATCACAAATCACAGATTGCGTCTGAAAAAATCTTCGTGCTAGCTAGTGTTACTTATTTTAGGCCTTCTGAAATTTATCAAGGAAATTCCTGATACAGAACATATGTAAGATAACAACTCAATGTAAAAAGTTTGAAGGTAAACACGAAGACAAGCTAAATTTGACTCAGCGCGAGAAAATGCATTCGGTCTGGACACCGCGAGCACTGAGAATTAACAGCTTTTTCGTGCTTATGATAGCATGCAAAATCCAAAAGAACAAAAACATGGCCTAGAATAAAAATAAGCAAAAACTTCATCTCTTCCCTCCTCACCCCTACAAAGACAAGAAAATACAAATGCCATTTACAAAAAAAATCAAAAGCTTCCTATTTGTTGGAACTTACTCTGTTGCTAACCAAACAAGTGCGCAATATTGACAAGTGGCCTTCATGATGATAGGGAAAGTGCTTATAGAGATAATCCGTTGTAATCAACTGCAGAACTGTATCTCCAAGAAATTCCAGACGTTGATTATGGCCTCTGGAATATTTCTAGAAAATTTATACTGAATCTCGCTTACTATTGCTCGATTGGTCACTTTTAGCGAGAAATTCTAAGACCCACATCTGTTTCTTATTAAATAATAGATAAAATTAAGCACTTACAAAGTGAGGTTATTGAAGCCAATATTTCTTCTTGTGAAGGCTTTAGCAAGTACTCTTATATGTTTGAAAGAAACTCCAATGCTTTTTTCCAGTTCTGTGAGCAACTGAAGTGCTGGTACATCATTTATCAAATGCCGATCTCCATTTGGATTATCGCGCTAAAAAAAAAAAAATAAACTGGAATTCAGCATTAAATTTTATCGATAATTTTTAAAACATTTACCTTTTCTGAAGAAAATATTTATGTAATTAAAGTTTCGTATTTTTTTGGAAGATACTGGTTCTTCACGGTATCGCAAAAGAATTCTCAAATCGTTGCAAAAATTCTAAGGCTGGAAAATAATTTCAAAAATTTTCTTCTTCTGCGGATAAAAAACTTATTTCCAATTAAATTTTTTTTTTTTTGCAATTATATGAAGAAAACGATAGACATCGAGCTGCATAAACGACGCGCATGGCAAACTGTTAAGCAACCCTATACAAGTGACAAATCGATGGAGACAATACTACATGATGATATCACGAAATGAATCCTCCCTGGCATCAATTCCTGAATGCCTTCCAATCTGCGGACCTATATAGCAAATCTCAGTATCGAATCACTGAAGCATTCTAAGACAAAGAAGGCAAAAGGACCTAACGACCTGCTTGCAGATATATGGATGTCCGAAAAATTGGATGCACCAAGATGGCTCTTCAAAAGTCATCGAGGAATCCAAAATTCCCAATATATAGTGCAGTAGTACAATTTCTATATGGAAGAAAGGCGACCCAGCAGACTCCAAGAATTACCGACCAATCAGACTGCTAGTACATACAATGAAGATATTCGAAAGAATACTCGGCCGTTGCATAAGGGATATTGCAGAACCAAGCTAGATTTGTTTAAAAATGTGGAACTACTCATGCCATACATGCAGTTCGACTGTTACTAGAAAAACATCGCGAGAACAGAAGCCAATCTACATAGCATTACTCGATCTCGAAAAAGTCTTCGACAAGCTCCCACGCAAACTTATTTGGTACGCATTACGCCGATACAGAGTCCCTGAAGAAATCATTCGATGGGTACAACTACTCTACGAAAAAATATTAAATAAGGTACTTTCAACATTCGGAAAAATTCGAGGATTTCCCGATAAATAACCGAGTACACCGAGGCTCAACACTGCCCCTCCTACTCTTCATTCTGGCCATCGATTCCATCACCCATGTCTTACAGAAGCCAGCAACATGAACCCTACTATACGCAGACGACATCCTGTTAGCCGCAAGAAACAAATCCGAACTTGAACAACAAGTATTAAACTGAAGAATTCGGGTTGCAGCTAAATATCAAGAAGACTCTATACATGTCGACCAATCCAAATGAGCAAGGCACGATTCAAATCAATAGAGATAATCTGACAAGATGCAACAGCAACAAATACCTTGGCTCAAAAATATCCAATGACGGTCGCATGGACGAAGAAACCAACGCAAGAAAAGCTGCCGCCTGGACAAACTGGAGAAGAACAACAGGAATCACTTGCGACAAGAAGATATGTGATCAATAACAATAGAAAGGGAACACAAACTTGCTTCTATGGAGACGAAAATGCAATGACGGATGTCGGGAATAAGAAGGTTGGAACATTTAACGAATGACAGCATTTGATGTCGATACGGGAGAGCTCCCATCACTGACAAACTCCGAGAGTTGCGCTTCAAATGGTATAGCCACTCCCTGCGACCCGATACCCAGAAGCTTTCTAAGATAGCACTTCAGATAGAAGTAGAAGGTAAACAACCCAAAGGAAGATCAAGACAACGGTGGCGAGACACGATAAATCAGGCCCTAAGAATCGCTGGATTATCAATGGACATGGCACAGAACTGGAGACAACGTTCCAAAGTAGCACACCCCGCATCCCAGTGAGACAAACGCTAACAGAAAAATAAAAAAAAACGCTAACCTTTAAGGGATGGTCCTCCAAATCAGACCAAGCAGAAAGTAATTCCTTTGAATCACAAAACATTGCATCACCAAAAATTCTTAATAGATTAATCTCGTAAGTTTATAAGATCGCAACAGAATACTAATCAACAGAAGCTATGAAAGTTTCAAAATACAAGGCAATAGCATAAGGCTCATTTTAACAGGTCACTGGAATGGTCGGTTCTTTGCTATGGTTAATCTGATAAAACTGGGAGCCCGTAAAATCGTTTTTACTAATCCATTTACTAAAGCGAATCCCATCAAAAAAGCCACTGACCTATCACATTCATCGATTCCAGCATCGAGATAAATGGCAGCCATCATTGCTTCAAAAGCATTTGCCATTGCATGCCTTAGATCAGATTCATGGCATAAATCAGGTCCATGCGCATACAACATGAACTCATCCAGACCTATCTTCTAAAAAAGTTCCTCCTAAAGTCGAAAGCATATTTTTTGAACAAAAGTGAACCGCTTCACAAAACAAGAAACATTATTAATGCTTCTAAGCTTTCAAAAATCCAAAAAACCTTTGCAAGCATAGCAAGATTTTTATTTTGAACCATTGTTGATCGGTAAGTGGCCAAACCGCCTTCATCAAGTTCGTTAAACATATAAAACAAATGAATAGTGGTAATAAATTCAATAACAGCATCGCCCAAAAATTCCAGCCGTTCGTTATGATTCAATGGTGACTGTTCCGCTTTTTTTGAACCTAATTTCGACATGATCTCCATTAAAGTGTGAAAACCTAAAATTAAACAAAGGTCAACTGAATCTGCACGTAGTGCAGCCATAATTTAATTCGCAAGATACAAATATTATAAGCAAACGAAAATGAAAATTTTCAACAATTATGAGAATGCAGGTACCTCGCTTCTTAGCGCTTAATTGCTGCTGCACCAAACGATCATGCAGCCGTTGCTTGGAAGAACGAACACCGCAATTGTTAAGAGTATTACGAGCATGGTCACTGTTAGTACCATAATTAGTACGATAAGACGGATGAGTCAGTGCTAGCTCCAAAAGCGAACGATTCTGAAAAATATGTGAATGTGATTCGCCAACATTGGAGCGGCTAATATATTTGCAAAAATAAATAATATATTTCCATTCATTTTTTTCCCCAGAAAAAGTGAAAAAGGAGAAAGAACCTTGAAGATATAATGAATGCGTTCCTGCTCGTATACTTGTAGAGACCACTGGAAACGTACATGAGCACATGCAAGAATCAGAAGTAAACCATGCTGAAAAAATGCCATCTAAATAATTCAGAACATTTTGACTTAAAAAGAAGATAAGTATAGAAAATACCTGCACAATATCAGGAAATAGTCCTGTACAGTAGAAATCGCGAGATGAAACTGACATAACGAAGTCACGCTTCAGTTGACTAAAATTAAAAAGAATATTGAATATCCTATCAAAGTGCATGAATTACCAAATAAGTGTATATAAAAAACATAAAAATAAAAATATGACAAAATTGCCTCTGGTAGTGGTTTTGCTCCTGCGTCAGTTTTGGACAGTGCAGCTAGAAACATACAAAAAATAAACAGAAGTACACGAGTAACTGTTACCTATCATTACGCAAGGCTTTCAATTGTGAAGCTTTGTGTGCGAGCTTTCCTCGCTCTTCTGCACTTACACGTGGCTTCATTGCCAGAATTTTGCGCATTCGCAGATATTCCTTGGACATTTTTTGATACCTGGAACAGGAATTATGTAATATATAAACTGATGTGGAAAATTCGAATCCACCTAAAAAAAGATAAAACAGTCCGGAATAATGGGAAATCACTCACTCTGCATTTGAATTATAGGTGTGAGAAGATGGCCTAACGCCAAAATGAGTGATCAGAGGAAAAAGAAAATCTGAATTGGTGGGCAGAAAATCCGGCCTATCAATGAGATCTGCCCGAATCGTTGAAGGTCTCTAAAATAATAGTAATTGAATATATACAGAAACACTGTATTTTTCGTGTTCTTCCTGTAAAATCAAATTCCTACAAAACCAAAAATTTTTACTATTGCGTCAAACTCTACAATTGTTTAATTTAAATCCAATAAATCTGGAAACAATCAACCGACCTTATTTGCATTCATAACCAAAGAACCACGCACATTTTCAGCAAATTCACAAAAAGCACCAGCGTCCTCCTTAAGAAACTGAGCTTCGGATTCTGTTATGAGACGACGATGACTTTCAATTAAGTAGGTCATTACAACAGACATTGGTAATATCTCCTTCTTGTCACCTGAAAACATCAACTACATCAAAATCATTGTGCATGTCAAAATAAAATAATGGAAAAAATGCAGAACGAAAGAAACAATAACCTGGAAGATTACAAACAAATCTCGGCATGCAGTGGTAATAAGGACAGCCATCAGTATTATCAAGAGGATATCTTTTCAAGTCATACATTTCCATGATATCGATAAACAAATAGTGATGGAACAATTCCAAGCCTTCGATGGTGAAATTCTGTTAAAAATTTCAGAGAATAGGAAAATCATGGTAAAAAGTTCACCTCACATTATTCTGAAATCCAGTTGGAAAAATAAAAACTCCACACTTTTGCCTAAATTTTCTGACAAAAATAGCTTAAAAAATCGAACTCGCACGAGGGACAAGAATACTTGCAAATAAAAATAAAGGTGGAGTCAAAATAAAATAAATCAACTTCTGGAAAATTTTCTTCCATAAATTTGATGCTATATTCATTTGTCCATTTTGATAGCGGTGTTTGAGGAAAATTCGATGGGAGCGATTTATGGAAAAATACAGAAAAGCCTTCGAGCTCATAAGTTCTATTATGGTAGTTGATTTTTGTTGAACGACGAACAACAGTATTTGGATTAGGTTCAACATAAAGTATATAATGCCATAAACGATTGGAATTGCTAAAAAAAAATGTATGATTATTGTGAAAAATGCGTACAGCATCGAATTTCATTTCCGTTTACTGATGTTGGAATTCCAGCTATCTAAAGAATTTTTCACAAAGAAATGGAAGTATGAATGATATAACATTGACCTTGAACTTGGATCACACTTCTCAATAACAGTCTCGCCAGCATATTTATTATGACGTAAGCCGGATTTTTTAGCAGCCCAAGAACAACGACATTCTGGCCCATCATTCATTTGACCAACTTCGTTGAAGCAAACATCACTGTGCAGAATTGCTGGATGGTTTCGTTTTCTAATGACCTGCAATTGCTTTTCAAGTAACACATATTTTCGAGGTCAGCAGAAATCTACAGTATTTGTATCGATCGTAAGCGGTCGATTCCCGGCGACAGACTTTAGCGACGGGTTGGTCGGGCAAATCTAGTCGCAGTCACATGAATGCTAAGGCGTACTTCAACGATGACGCGCATGGAAAAGACCTGGTATATGCGAATCATGAGCAAGGGTTTCTGGCTTATGGACGAATCACAGAACTGTGACGTGCAGACGACGACACTCTACAATAGCAGACCCTACGACTACGCTAAGAAGAAGAAATCTACAAAAAAAACGAAAATCTATCAGAATAACCTCTCTTTTGGCAATAGTACTGTGTTTTCTGGATTCACTCATCTTGACACGAGCAATTTTGTCATTATTATCATTCTGTTCGTCAAGAGATAAATTACCACTTCTGTCATCACTATCATCGTTGCAATCTTCAGAATCACAACTATCTGATTCAGTTTCAGTATCTGAATGATGACCACCTGAAAAAAAAGACAAAGCGTCTCGTGCATTAGTTTCTGGAATTCGGAAAGCAGTTCAAAATCGTCCCACCTTCAATTTGCTTTAGACAGAAGCAAAAATATGAAATTATATAATAAAAGCTTTTAACATTTGCAGTTATCATGAAATGCGAGAATATCCAAAGGATCGCATTTTGGCTGGTTATCCTTCGCCATCGAGATTTTCTCTAAGATCTCTTTTTTAAATCGATTGTACAGCATTTTCAACTCTTCACTTGCACAGCTATCACCAGCATCGTTCTGTAAATACAGAATTATGAACAAACCAATACAGTTGCCTAAGTTTCCATAAAAATAAAAACGTTAAACTGTTTAATAGAATTACAGAAAGTTAAAAGGAAATGACACACAATGTCATAAAATTTCTCGTCAGAGATACTCAGGGAAGAGAAACCACTCATTGCGACAGTATGTTCAGCCTGGTCAATTTCGTCATCAGTATCGCTTAATATAGTATCAACAAAGTCTTCCTTCGTCAACTTCTGCCAGCGAGGTACATCTCTACCTAGACAATTTTCATGTAAAAGTGAATATTATGATTACTTTCAGCAGATATTTATCCCCTAGTTATAACATGTTATGTTTCCATTTTTTATTGTTGAAATCTGTAACCTTGAACATGAATTATTTGTTTATTTTCTAGTAAATGGAAGTCTATATATTCTTTCAGTAAACAATTAACAAGAATGATGAAGATTACCCCATTCTGGTTCACTTTCACCACTGCTAGAATGCTCACGCCTTCGTTTCCTATGTCGTTTCCTCACCCTGGTCCAGTTATCGCTTCCATTTTCTCCATTCTTTCCCTCATCACCAACATGTCTAAGAACAAGTATACATGATTTCCTAAAGTTTTTCTCAAAGATCAAACAAAAAACAAACGATGGAGATTGAAAAAATCTGGATCCCACTAACGCACGTAATCATTTACTTACTTAAATTTTTCATCACTGAATACTTGTTCCTCCGCAGATAGCCCACAGTCTGACACTGATGTCCGAATAGTACTATCGGATACCAATACTTCTCGTGTAAATAAATTCTAAAAAAAATTGGTTGATTAACTTGAAGAAAATGTTGTAAGTGAAGCAGTGGGATATTTCCCAATTTTCTCTTTAATTACAGATTACGACCATAAATATAACCCGCTTTGTCGTGACACGAGAAATGTCTCTCAGGCTAGGTAGTGATCGGCTGTTTTTACTGCCTAATGGCCTTCCAAATCGTGATCTTTTAAATGCCGATGTTGATGACCGCTGGTGTCCTTAAACAATTTCATGTTTACCAATAAGTTCTAAAACACGAAACAACATTGAAAGAAATGCAAACTGCCCAGTCTTAACTTTACTGCTCACCCATATCAGAAAACAGAGGTCGTGGATAACCAGGGAGATTTCGATGTTCTCGGTAGTGAACATTCGATATCTAAAAATATTTCGTAACAAAATAGAACAAAGAATTCACTTTCCCCAGAATCATCGAAACAAAGCTTCGGAAAACAAAACATACCTGTTCAGCTGAGTTACATACGGGAAGCAATGGCCTCAGTGGAAAGAGATTTGGAGATGTGGTATGAGCAACAATGAGTGGGGGAACTGCTAGTTGTCCACCTGTAGTAGGTAGCAGATTAACTGAGCCTAAAATAAACAAAATTGTTATAATAACCAAAAAATTCCATGATTTTTTTGAAGCTTTGTTTCAAAATACGTCCCTTAAAACATCATATGGATGAATTAGATTTGAAAGATCCCATTTGTGTTCCCAAGATATTTACTTAGCTCAGTTCTCTGCAACCACTATACGAGTACCAAATTAAAATTCAAACATAATTGAACACTGTGGACGAAGTACCGCATGAGAAAAATGACACCGAAAAGTGCGGTGATGGAAGAGAAAATGGACAATTAATAACAGAACACGAAAAACAATGCACTTTACAAATTCTGGAATTCGCTTCGCAATTAAACAGCAATTTTTCTTAAAACCTTATAAGCATATGAAGAGAGCAACAGATGTTTGAAATGTAAAGAAATATTAGTCATCAACTTTTCGAGGCATTATTTTATTAACTGCCTCAAAGTCCAAAATTTGGAAGCAAATACAAAACATCACCTGACGGATTCGCACAATCGAATCGCGAATCTTCTGGAACTAGAACTGATTGTTTGGATAAATTTAGTCGCGGTAAACACGAACCAGGATTGGGGAACATCTTTTTCTGATGTAGTCATCAGCCAGATTGCAAATCTGAACCATTAATTATTAATAAACCGAAGAAGCGTTTCAATCCTGTAGCAAGTTTTCAATGTTGACGGTATTACGTGCCACCACTGCATCGATTTTCAGCTCATGAAAAATATGATACTGAAGAACCAAGTTCTTGATGATAGCGGACATAAGCGACAGTAACGGTTCAAGCAAAAATTTTAGACAATTCAAATAATTTATTAAAAAATCCAATATAACACCAACGAAGTTCAAACTTCATTTGGACAAAAAAAAAAAACTTGACGAATATATGAGACAATGAAATACATTAGCGCGGAACAAAAACAAAAAAACTATATTACATCAATAAACGAAAAACGGATTAAGAACTGAACTAATAACAAGGAAAATCTGATTCCAGCAAAAAAGTCAAATCATAAAAATATCTAGTGTAGAAACAAAGCACCATGAAAGGAGCCTTATTCTTCACGCATCGTTGCATCTTCTAAATTTCGGTGGCGCTTCATTCGTGACAGACCTACAAATTACTGACCACAAATCAACATTCCGCTTTATTGATAAATAAATATATATATGTTATACTAAAGGTCCAATATTTTAGAAATTAACCTGCATCATCTTTGGATACTGAATAAACCCATTCCGGTCGACACAAGTGCCGAAGGTGTTCCACAAAACGGTTATCATGTGTTATGACAATAAGTTGGAACATTTTGGCATTGTTCGCACACCTCACTGAAATAATGTCTGCCAACATATCACCCAAATTCTCTACCTGAAAATTGAAAAAGTGAAGCCAAGCGTCGCATGAGTTAGGCAAGCGATATAAATATATATATTGATTGATTTTTTTGTAAATATATAAAGCTCAAGGAGGAATCCGCAATATGAATAGAACGACATTTTGATGGTAGAAGCAAGTGACTCACTTTCAACACATCCAAATTTGTAGTCGGTTCATCAAGTGTAATTATCGAGCATCTATCACAGAAAACGTCTGACAATGCAATCCGTATTAATATCGATGCAAGCATCTGAAGTCTGCACCTATCAACCATAATTTTGGAAACAGATTTCAAACTATTTCATCTTCTGCTCTGAATATAAGATCTACTTTATTCTCCGTCTAAACTTTATTTACTAGGAAAACCATACTTTCTGGCCAGCACTACATCTTCCAGGCATATCAATTTCGGCACCACCGACATACATTACTACGCGATAATTATATGATTTCTTTCTCTCATCTTCGCCCGCGCTCTCAGATCTACAAATAAAACAATACAAGGAATGGACAAAAGGAACTACGCAGAAGTTATTTCGTATTTGGAATGAAATATCAAAGAAGTCAGTTGGAGAGCAGTTTCAAATTAGAACGCTTTAAATTTAAAAACAATATCTGATTTTGAATAAAAGTAAAATCAGACGAGAACAAAGAAAAAAAAAAGCTTCATACTTGATCTGTATAGTCTCAATATCATTGCCGTGATATACTTGCTCCCACAAGGAACTCAATACCTCGTTGATTTCTTCCATCTTTTGGGCATGAAATTTCACAACAGCTCCATCCACTGTTCGTATATAATTTGCCAAATCCTAGAAAAAATCACAGATCTGAAGAATTCTAAAATATGCATTCTTGTCGAATTAAAACGGTGACAAACAACGACTCAGATGTTATGAAAATAACCTCTATCACTCTTTTGGTAACACATTTCTTCACGACTTCTGTTTTAAATTCTTCTTTGAACTGCGCATACTCAGATGAAACCAAGATTTTCTCAATAGCCACTAGCCGTTTCTTCCGTTCATTAAGTTCACCGAAAATGCAAAATTACTTGTCAAAATTATTTCCGAAAAAAGCACTTAAACAAAGATTTTTATCAGCACTAACCAGGTTTGAACTGAGTCACAAACTCTTTGGAAGTTCGCAGATAGTTTAAAAAACTGTATATCAGCATCTTAAGTTATCTTTACTCTGCAATACTAGTTCAGCACCTCTTTTATTTTCGATCATCAATTGCAAATCCCTGACTCGGTTCCAAAGTAAATTCAGCTCTTCTCTCAGCTCTGGAATTGCTGTGCCATGCCATTCTGTTTCTCTTAAGCTTTGATTTAAACTTTGAACTCGTTCTCTTAATTCCAGCTTTCGAAGCTGGTCATCTAGTCGACGTTTACGCTCTTGCTAGAAAAGCATAATTCTAGTACTAAAAATGTTCCGCAAAAAACCAGATTTCATCGATGATTTTAAATTGAATATAAATCAAACAGAATTTCAAAACAAAATGCATACTTTTGAATTCAAGAAATCAATTTGTTCCGTCAAGTCACGCATTTTCGCACTAATTACACTAATTTCGTTATTTATTTTTGATAAATTCTTTTCCTGCTCCATTAAATCGTCGGAATTGTCAGCAACACCTTGCAATTTCTTATTCAGTGCTTCTAAAAATTTTAGAATTATTGGTACCATGAATCTCAAAGATGAGCAATCGAAATAAAATTCAGAATTTTGCAGCCAATAAATACCTAATTCTCTTGTAGCGTCCTCGACATCCCGTAATGAGCATAGAAGTTTTGTTTCATTATTTGCTGCTTCACTTTGCATAATAAGTCGCTCCTCTTTCTTAATCTATAATAAGGAAACTGCATAATATGAAACGGTCTACCCATCGCTGCAAAGAGCCCTAAAACATAAATTTACAAATTAATATTAAATTTTTCTCAATTTGAAGTTTGATTTTTGAAATTTTAATTAAAAAAATGAAATTTGATCAATTTGGTTCAGCTCATAACACCACAGGGTCAAACCAAGAAAAGCGAAAAAGCGAAAACTCTTCCGGTTACCTTTAGTTCCATTTCAACAATCGGTTTTTGTGTCTTCAGCTTTTGCAAATCTTGTTTACTTTCCTCCAGTTCCTTCTCTTTAACATCTAGTAATTTTTTCGTTGAATCAAGTTGAACTATTTTTTCACTTAAGGAGATACGCAATTCCTTTGATGCATTTATCTGAAAAAAAATTTAAAAACTTCCGGTGTTAGAACCAATCACTTCAAATATGATTAATTTACACTAGAGAAAAGGATGAACTGTATAATTCTTCAAAATGTCTTAAACACTTTAACCTGTAATGCAGCTTTAGTCCAAAAAAAATCAGTTAAGGATACAACCTTTTCAACAAGTTTGCTTCTCTCAAAAGCTGCAACCTGAATCATGTCGAGCTTATTAATCAATTCCGTGAACCGCTCCTGGAAACAACAAGTTAAAAGCTACATAGAGTTACGCAAAAGGTGGGCTGCACTAAAACTTTAAGAAGAATACAACAGTTTTGCACAATACTTTAATCACCTCGCACTCTCTTATTTCACTCCGTAAATTAATGAGTGATCGCTCCTTACAATTCGCAGTGTCGATTTCTGCTTCCAACAATTCTATGTCGTGTTTTGCATCTGATAATGACTTCCAAATGTTATCCATTAGAGAAGCATCAACCTAAAACAAATTTTGGCCAACAGGAAAAAATACTTCTGAAATTTCCTACCCTGCAAAACTTCACTAGTTGTGTCAATTTCGAAGCGATCATTTATTACAACAACATGGTGTTTATTGTTAATTAAATATAACTGATCACAAATTGTACGTCAAATAGAAAAAATGAGGTCCAAACATGATACCTGAAGGTCGCGAACAATATCCAGCTTTTGTAAAATGATTTCTCTCTCAAATTTTGACTTCGTAAACTGCATTTCCACTTCATGCAATTTTTCCTAAATACAGAATGCCAGTGGAAGAATGTGAGGTGGAAATGAAAAAAAGATGGCAGTCGGAAAAAATATTATGAGGATGTTTCTGATCAATATATTTTACTTCTGCTCTTTTCAAATTTTCTTGCAGTTGGTTTTTCTCGCTGTTCGATTGTTTCAGCATCCCAACATAAGGCACAATATCCATGAGTTCATTCTGCATTGTTTCGTAATCCTTCGCTTTACGAATCAATTTTTCGGCATCTTCAATGAAATCCTTTTTTCTCTGTTTTATCTGAAAGCTCACTTCGGGCTACTTAACACACAATTAAAACACTTTTTCAAATAAAATTGAGCATAAAATCTAATTAATCCACTATCTTTATCAGAACCTTTTCCTTAAGAATATCAAAATCCGCTGTACTGCTGAATGATTGTTCACACAACGGGCAACATTTTCTCATATTAACTTCTTCCTCCCACTGTTCATATAAGAACGCACAGCCATCGATTCGTCCTGAATCTTGCTGCGATTTCTTAAGAAGTGTTCTGATTTCGCCTAAACGCGTTTCCACCTCATTTTCATGAGTGGCAACCTGCAAATTTTACAAATGATAGCATAAATGGAACAGATGTGTTCAACAGTACGTATGCCTAAATTCAAAAAAGATAACACAGACTTGAATCAGTGCAAATTATTTTTTTCAGCTTTTTTCCAAAACTCAGACATAAGAATGATGGAAATGCCAAAGCTGATACCCGAAAACAAACATCAAAATTTTCGAAAAATAACCTTTGTTATTTTTCGCCTAAATGATGCAATCTGATCGGACAGTTGGTCCACTTCTCTACCAATCTGAGATACAGCAAACTGAGTGTGGGATAACTCTTTCTCACGAATTCTGTATTCGCCTTCGGCTGTTGATAAACTCTGTTTTGTTCTGTGAGTGTAAATACTGAGTCGTTCACTAAAAAATGAAATTTCATATCACTGTATCCATTCCCTACAAAACAAATCATTTCACAACTACAAAAAATACCCATGAAAATTATTTCATATTAACAGAAAGCAAAACGCAAAATACCCCACACCCAAAATGCAACAGTAAACACGATATGTTCAAAAAAAAAAATAAACTGACCTCAGTGAAAATTCTGGTTCCTTGGTCCTGAATATTTCCAATAATGCAGTCTGATGCTTATCCTTCAAACTACAGAGTTCTTTTTCGAATTTCACTAATTCACCATTTCTTTGCTTTAATTTATTTCCAATTTCTTCAGCATTTTCCCTCATAGAGTATTCTTTCTTGAGTATTTCTATCTCAAAAAAAGAGCTTTTGCATTTTAATATAGTCAAAGGTCAACTATATGGAAGGTAAAATGAAATTCCAATTAGGTATACTGCAAAAACACAATCATACAAGATATCGAACTACATTGGAAGTTTAAACACTGCAAAAATTAAAACAAATAATTTACTTTCTTTGCAATTCCATCCCTTTCGTTCTTTAAACCTTCAATATCATTTCCCAGATCTTCGTTTTTCCACCTTATCTCAAGTTCTTTCTCTTGCTCTAATATCTCATGTTGCAAACGATCAAGCCTGAAAAGTCCTTCATGCTCACACCTAATCGATACCAAAACAATAAAAGTAATAATTACTGCATGATGAAATATTCCAAAAAATTGACCAACTTAAGATTTAACAAAAAGACTAAAATTGCGGAGTTTTTTTTTTTGCATTCACCACAAGCAGCAGGGCATTGAAGAGAATCAGCAAAATTGATAATATAATTAACTATTTACTTCGAGGATGAATTAGCTGCTTCCATTAAATTACATTTCACTATACCAATTTCATCGTCTAGTCGTTTGCAGTCCTTATTCCTCAATTCTATCTTAGCTATAACTTGAGCCCAAATCACCGAAATATTATCAATTTCTTTCTGGCAAATCATTTGCTTTTCTGCCATTTCGTTCTTAAATAAAAATAACTGAACAGAAAACTTATGAAACAATGAAACGAAAAATGCTTGAACCAAAACATGAAACAAACAATGTAAAGAGTGAAATTTGTTAGACAAAAAAGAAAAACTTACCTTAAAATTACCGATATCTTCTTTGCGCTTCTCTATCAAATGATGCAACTGTTTCAAAATTTCCGTATGATCATCTGAAAACAACACAAACTTTACTAAATGTTCAAAAACGGCTGCAAAAAATGAATACAGAAGGAACGATCAAAAAAATCGACTCAAACTGTTAATAAAATTCTTACTTTGCAAATTGAATCGCATACAATACGTTTCCAGACACTGATCCCTTTCCACAATCATTTTGGAACGCATCTACAGTGATGAAAATGAGAGAATGAAAACGTAATTATAGCAAGATTATACGAGTGAACGATATCTAATTTGCCAAATATAAAACTTCATGAACAAAATTTTGAACCAAACAATGTGAAAAGTGCACCATTTGGATACTTTTCAGCTGAACAATTATATTGTCGATCTCTTTTTTCTTTACTGCATACTCTCTAATTATAGAATTAAGTTCATCAATTTCGGCATTGATGTGCATGCGCTTTCGTTCCATATCTTCAAACTCATCAGAATGGGTTATCTGCAATAGAAGCACCTCTGTAATGGAAATTTTAGGAAAATTTTCCCATCATAAAGATGCTTTTAAAATTGCTCCTTAACTAGAATTAAATACTTAAACATTTCAGTTCGCAGAGATAGAAAATAAGCAAAAAAAATTAATACAATGGTCCACATGAGCTTTAAACAGCCGCTTGAATTGTCAACTTCTCTAATGCGTTTGGTTGATTATAAACTCGCAAAAATCATGTCAGAATTCAAAGGAAAATTAAATAACAATCTCATACCGACTCAATTTCCTGCTTTAAATTTTCAATTCCTCCTGAGTAATCCAATGCATGGCAATATTCAATTTGATCAACAAGCATTTGCTTTTCTGCTTCCACCATATCTTAATTGGAAATTCTGTAAAGATCTAGTCAGTTTAAAATTTAATGGCAAGGTTTACCGTGTTTCTTCTTCAGGATCTCGGCTTCTTCAAGCTCTGCAGCTTTCAAATTTTTCTTGATGATGTCTTTTTCGAGAATCGCTTGCTTCAGCAAAATTTTTTTCTCACTCTGCACTACTATTTCTTTTAGGCTGATATATTCATTATGCAACTGTAATAAAACAATGATATTTAATAATGACCACTAAATAACTGAGGAATTAGACGAAATTTAATGCAAAGATGAAAAGTAAACATATTGTGGGAAGTAAACAGATGAAAATCGGTAAATAAATATTAACTTCAATCTTCTCTTCTTGCTGTCTGATGAGAAGTGGTAATCTAGTTTCAATGATCCTCAATTCTTGCAGCTATAAAATGTATTCGATCACAACAGAATAAACTTGGATTTATGGGAAAAATATAGTAGAATTAAAAATTAAATAATGAGAGGGAAAAGAAACATTTTCTTTCAATTCTTTTTTTAGGATTTCAATTGCTTTCACGTAACCAGTCAGCTGAAAAATCTCATCAAAACGTTCTTTCAGTTTTTTCGGCTCATCAAGCGGCCTGCAATGACAAAAAAGTTGAAAGAGACAGAAAAGTTTTAAAAAACCATAGTGCTGGATCTGATCGTACCATAGCTGATTTTATTCCGTGTTTGCCTTCTTCACTCCTAATGATTTATATAAAATGAGATGAGACCTCATCATTGTAGATGCGAAAGTAGTTGCATAATTATGTACAAAAATGAAGCCTTGAACGAACCATGATGATTCTTCCTGATGACAAAAAACCACGTATTCCAAAATTGCTGAGGGTAAGCCGAGAAGGTTCAAAATCTAAAACTTTGAACGAAAAATGATTGGAATTGCAATATAAACAATATATGCAGTTCTATCAATCATAGCAGCAGTTGTATCAATGCAATTAAATCAAAATTAGCACCTCCTTCTTACAATCAACGACTTTTGACGACAAGCTTTTCCATTCACCAGGCTCTTTTTCGATTGCAATCGTACTCTCTTCTGATTTATTCGTTATTTTACCCTGCAGAAAAAAAGATTCACTGGTCGAAAGAGATCAAAACATATATAGCATCAATCTTTGAAAATGAATGTTTCACCTTAGCACCCTTGGACTGCATTATACGACGAGTCACAACGCAAGCTCTCCCTCTTATGTCTCTGAACTTGAGTTTCACTGATGCATCCACGCGAGATCTATCAGCTAACTGTAAATTAATTATGACAGTCGATTGCCAGAAAAGATGCAGTCATCGTTAATAGAGTTCTCCCATTTTTTACGCTTCAGTTTCAACACAGATGTGACGAAGCAATACTTCTTGTAATCTCAAAGTATAGATTAAAATGAAACAGAATTTTGCCCGTCATCACTACCAGCTAAGAATCTACGCACCGCATTTGAATCTTATATATTGACGCAAAAAAAAGGAAAAAATGCAGGCTTGGAGACGAAGATGTAGCAAACCTACTCGGATATCATGGATAAATGTCTGGAAGCTTCCTTTCGGTAATTCACCAGTTGTGGCATACTTGAGTGCTTCAATAATGGTTGTCTTTCCAGCACCATTCGGACCACAAATAATAGTTAGCGGTGAGAGGAATTCGATAACACTAGCATTTTCAGGTCCCACTCCAACACTTCGAATACCCTGCAGTTCCACTGTATCCAGCAGTGACATCCAACAGCTTATCAATTTCTCTAGAAAAATATTTGTAAAGTTTAAAATATGACATCTTCAATTGTTTCCTAGACGTAATTATGCATGTGGCGCAGTTTCTAAGACAACAATTTCAAAACATTCTTTACAAATATATGTTCCTCATGTTTTACAACCTTTTCATGGTTTGTAATGCAACCTGTGGAATGGCCAATACAATTCATGAACCGAATAAGTTTGCGTGAAATTGAATGTCACGAAGCGTTCTTTTCCATTTGCTACGTTTAGCAGCACTGATACACGTCTCCGAGGCACTGTCATAAACCAGAAAGCACGACCTGACTATCGTTTACTTGACCACCTCAGTGAGCAGTACGACCGCCGCGAAATACCTCTCACGCGCTGTACTCAAATTGAGCAAAAGTTCCTTTGCAGTCATATGGCTCACAGATCTGATTTGAGAAGCATCGGATGAAATACGTTGGAAAGGGACCATCACACTGAGTTACTAATGTCCATTGTTTTCCACAGTTTCTAGTCAAATATTCTTTGGAAAATTGATAAATTTGGCTCTGCTCATTGAGACTTCGTTGAAGTTTAGTGGTACCAATAAAGACTAGGAATGGAGTTGAATGGATTCCTTTTCAGTTTCTAGCAAATGCCTTTTGCTCGCAGATGATTCGGTGTAGGATACTCCGAGAGTATTCATGTATCAGTCGTGATATTTCTCTGTAATGAATAACTAACTATAGTGAATGAATAACGAATGAATGCTTACAGTAAGGTAAATTATTTTTTGTAATTACTGTTTGTAAACAGCACTTGAGAAAAAAATTTCCAAGAATAATTTGCGTTTTAGAAATACGTATAGATTCGTTAACCGTAGTATATGACTTGAGGTTGGAAGGAGTGACCAGTTGACATGTCCAGTTCCATAATTCAAATGTAATAAAGCAGTTCAGTAAATTGAAACCATCATGTCCTGACTTGGTTGTATAAACACACCCGACTGGCAACAAAATTTAAGGCGACAAAGAATGATTTCATTGATAATTGGATATTCGTCGCCAATTTTCGATAACTTCTTAGTTGATCAAAAATTGCTGCCGAAAACTCGAAGAATTAGGCAAATTATTAGTATCAGGAAAAATCCGCGACAATTTTTGCCAGAAATTCAAATTCCACTAGTTTGCAAAGAGTAAGGTCAACACTCGAATTCATAGAGGTCATAGAAGTTTTAATGACCAGAAAATTTCTTTGGAAATCTGTACTTGTTGACTTTAAAGCAACATTTGTTCCTTGCACTTACCGACCCCCGGCATGTCTGTTAACCTCAAAGTTATTGCCTGTGTTTTGTACTTGTCGCCTTCTATTTATGATGCGTTACAGTGATGGCTAACATCATTGAAACAATTTGTATATCAACAGTGCTCATTTTTCATTCAGAGCGTGTTTGTTGAAGTTTGAGTTTGAGATCGACAGTATCTCTACACGAACGGTACTTTTATGACAATTACCATTTTTAAATTCAATTGGATTTCCATGGTGGTTGAGATATGAGAGAAATGTTCATAACGTTCCAACACTCCAATTTACTAATTAGCAATCCTCACAATTAATTCAAAACGCCTAATTAATGTTCCTTATCAATCATGAATAATCAATTACTTTGATCTGATCAGAAAAACTCGAGAAAACAACTATTTTTTATCCCAACTTTGAATTGTCTAGTATTCCGAGGTCGTTAAAAATAGTGGTTACCTACAAATTTTTGAGCAATTCGACTAGGATGACAATTTATTTCTTGCTGAAGAAGTCATTAAATGATGGCATCGATGTCAAGTGATAATTTTATCGGGCGTTGCCTGAACATACGCTGTAATATCATTGTTATAAATATCATGACACTGGGACAGCTTGTAAATTGGTGTTACAATAGTCGGTGTTGAGTCTAAATTTGTATAAAATTGCGAAAGTGGTAGCGATATTTGCCGTATCTTATGACTTTTCTAAATCAATTGTCCTATTGATAGCTGAAGGTCCCCAAGGATTCAAAGAGAAGTGATACCCCAGTGAGTTTCCCAGCGTTGTTTCAGCGCCTCCCAAAATCCTTCATGCTATTTAATTAAAAAAAAAAAACGGAAATCGTTTTATTATGAGAATAGCACTTTACAGATTTTCTCTGCACAGTGCATTAAAAGCACTCTATTGATTTTCTATGGTCATTTTACAAGTCATTGATTGAAATCTTCTAGGCACTGTAACAATTCATGCTCTCTTCCATGTCTCTTGTCCACATCTTTGGTCATCACTGCTTCTTTTTCATCTTTTTGTCTTTGATTTTTTTAAAGTTTTTCCTAATAATGTTTTTCGCTGATTATTTTCATCAAGACTATTGCTGATTAGGCGCAATGGTACCTAAACATATTTCAAAGATGCACCAATTCACCGAAATCACCGAGAGTTCAAAGTGACTCCTACCCCCTGTCAGCATTCACTTAACTATTTCCAGGTCAAGAAATTAGAATAACCTGAATAAATGACCAATTTACGACGTCACAAGATCAATATATTCAGCAACATAAAATTTTTCAGGAAAATGAAGGAAGACTGATTTTTAGTACTTAAAATTATGGGCACTTCTTAACAATACAGTGAGCAGATAAATGTGTCAAAAAAAAGATATGGAATTTTGTACTATTATTCAATGTTTTGCACGTAATTATGAATTTCGTATTGAAAGCTTCCAAATTAACTTCTGACACCGAATATATTCCGCCAAATGACACGTGAGCTGAAAAAATCGACATTTATTGTCCCAATATTATTTTTACCGAGCAAATTTTAAAATACAAAAAAATAAATCGCTTTTGAAACCCGTTAGACTGGAAAATTAGAACTTATGCCGAAATAGTATTGACCTGAACAATATTTTTTGCAGGCATTGAAAAAGTCAATCTTTCTCGAGCCGTTTCTTCGGGATGGGCTTGAGGCGGAAGTACTCTCTCAATGGTAAGCATGAAATCATTGTGATAAACACCGAATGAGACTAATCGATGATAAGGAATACTCCTTATGAGATCCTGTAAATTTCTACAGTATTTCAAGCGTGAATATTGCATTGGATCTCTGAGAGAATTTCAGAAACTGATATATTATTCTAAGGCTGAAAATATAAGACGATCATCGCGAAGTGTTTTCTAGCATTAAATATCTCGACTCCGATGCTTTTGTGCACATTATAATATTAACAACTTACAATTTCATTTCAATAAGAGCTATAAAAAATTTATATGCGGAAAAATACTAACAAGCTGGCGAAAAGTGAGCAAGTGAACGCCTTGATCATTAAGAGCAATGAATAGACTTTCGTCATTACGCAGCTTCATTCGTGCTTCCATAATAAATGATCCGAAAAGACGCCATTTTCGCAAAACGACTAGTATCATGCGAATGCAATCCGCTGTCGGAGTATTACGCAACTGCGACCAGTTCGTTTCGAGATTTAATCTGGAACTAATGTTTGCATAAGTTTAATAAAATTACTTACGAACTTTTATTCCAATCAAAACTGGTATTAAAAAGCTAAACTGACTTTCGGAAAGAATGAAAATCTAATTTTATCAAAACCTCAGCAGTCTTTCACAACCAACATCGAGCAGCTTTGAAGGGTAATAAGAAGTTATGATTTCACGGAACTGTTCATCGGATACCGTTCCCACGTCTCCAAACTTCAGCTGAAATGTCACTACGATCATAGCCAAATTGATTGAAGCATAACTATGTTATAGAATATCTGCGCAAAAAAATTACTTGAGCATAAACAGCTGCTAGTTCCTCCGCTAATTCGCTACTCAATGGTACTCTGCCAGCAACAATTTCACTAGCCATCCGATGCACTAAAAATGTGCGTTCTGCCGGTGTTTCTGAAGAGATCAAATGACTCCAATATTGCCTCTGTCGAAATGATAATTTTATCTGAGCAACATCCTCAGTGACTCGTCCACATTTGTTGTCCATTAATTCACGTTCCCAACGTGATATACAATCACATAACTGGAAAATCACTCAGCTTTTCAACAATTTATCAAATCCTCAATTATTACAAGCTTTCAAAAGCAAGAAGTAGCTTATAAAATGATGAAGCATCCAAGTTTACTTTTTGTTTGCTTTTCAAAAGAGCATAAGAACTCCGTTCCAGGGGATCCTCGATGTACAATGCGTAACCACTCAAAAGTGCCGGACGTAAACCACACTTCGCACATAAAGTTGATAAACAATCACCAATAAGCGTGGAACCATCAAAATCGATAACCTGGAAAGTTTGCAGCAAATAACATCATGAATGTTTCGTCAGCTTTCTGAAACATTAAAAACAAAATATATGAAAAAGACATTCAATGTGATGTGATGCATGCAGAATCACTGCTTATTTACCTTTTTCGTTGCTTACCTGATATTCATTAGTTGGAAGCAATACTGGAATACTATGTGGCATATTAGTTGATGTGGGGTCCCTGGTTAATATAGAGATTGCCTCAAGTTTACTTGGTCCTTCCATTCGTCCACTAGCTTCCAAGCAGCGTTTGAAAGCACGCAAACAATACAACGCAAAATTACCTTCACCACACCTTAAACGCAAAATTACCTTCACAAATCTCAAACTTTTGAAAAATAAATACCATGAGAAAAATGAGAATTGCAGCAAATCTAAATCACGAAATTGCACAATAATTATAATTTTAACTGTAGATGATAGCGACTAGTAACATCAACTACAAGAATGGAAAGGTTTCGAAGGAAAATGAGACATTATGTTTAAAACCAGAAATATAAAACTGGAACCTTCTTCTACTCCATCTTTTAATGTGCCGACGAAGCAACCACAAAAGCGAATACTGCCGAGGTGTAAACAACGGAGTTGTTAAAGCCATTAGTTTCCAAGCCTGAAAGTATGTGCTGTCTTTATGAACTGAGGTGATTAGCGCTAAGTATTTCCAAACAAAACAATTAAAAGAGGCAAAACTTTGTTAGTCGTGGATTAAGGGTAATCTGTGATTCCAAATGAAGAATGGAGAACAAAAAAGACGTAATGAACCTGAATCCCATACGCCATTGAACCAGAGGTAAGTTTTATTAAATTAGCATAAAGCTCATTCTTGAGAAAATCACTGGAAATAGCTGTTGTGAGAATATTTTGCGCGAGATCAATATGATATTGAACGCCTGTTGGTCTCATAAGCACTGAAGTAAACATGTAACATGCTCGACCAAGTTCCAATGCCTTCTTTTTCACCGTTTCATCTGATATCGTTGTTAGCGCATCCTTCAGCTTTTCTTCACATGCCGTCAAAAGGACATTGTTCCACAACAAATCCTCTAGAGGAGAAAAATACAGTAAGATGGTAAAATGTGTTACCTTTCCTAGTAAAAACAAGCAAATCTTACTGAAAAGGATATGAATTCTTTTTTAAAATCAAGTTCAACCACATGAAAATTTCTAAATTGACCATAGTTTTTCCGAAATGACATGAAATTTGGTGAATTGATGTTCACGTTTTACTTCAAAAAGAAAAATGACAGCAATGGAATGCGAAATTTGCTCTTGCTTCCGGAGAACACACAAATTTTAAATTTCTCATCACAAACAACTGTTTTAACAGCCATTAATTTATCAAATAATTCAACAAAAAATCCAAATTTTTTCCCAGAATTGCACTAACGAAAAGAATCCCTCATAAATTTAAAAAAATAAAAAAATTTTCTGCAAATAGATCCTAACCGTCATCTACATTTTGCATCATCATTCTCTGTATAAAGACCTCGAAGTCAGTTCCGCTAGACGTCACATCATTAGCAGCCTTCTTCAAAAAAAAGATCCATTTATCCTTTTCTTCAGCACTTCGCAAAACAATGTAAACTGGGTCGGCATTTGCAATCTAAACACGTATTTCAGAAAAGAAATGGTGCACAAAAGGTAAATTTGCGCTACGACTACTGACCTCAGAATTTTTTCAGTGTAATCAAGACTCCAAAAATGTAAAACTACAATGAACACCTCAATTGAGATGGTATGATCGAATTCTTTAATATGGTTTTCATTTTGTTCATCAGAACTTCCACTCGATTCATCAGCAGACGTTTTTATCTTTTCACAGATCTTTGCACCTTGCAGACAGATGTGGGAACATGGAATCTGGAAATAACATCACAGCTCTCTTGGATTATTATGAGCAACTAGTGTTTCATCGCGCTAATTAAACGACATAGAAGAACATAAAGGAAATAAAAACAAAGAACAAACCCTGTCATCAGAATTCTTGAAAAACAGCAATTTAATATCCACTATGGATGCGAAAAAACGCTTCGTACTACCACATTTTGCCTAAAAATCATTGTACAGTTATTTTCTTAACCTGTTAAAACAGAAGAAAATCACTGATGCTGACTACTCCACTGAACAAAGTGAAGCTGTTAATCCACATATATTCACCAAAAATATCAAAATATTGCATAACCTTCATGACATAGCCATTAATGATAGCTTTCGGCCCCGTAGCACACTGACTAACTTCAGAAATAGTTGCAGTGTGCAAACTACGGGTCAGAAGGGCAATCCATTCATTAGTAAGACGATCTGATTCAGCTGCATAGCAGTACTCGCTATTTGACGTCCTTATCTATAAAAGATAAAAAGGATTTTATAACTGCTACACCATTCTTCAAAAAAAGAATCAAAATTCGATTTGTTTATCACGCTTCATTCGTCTTTCATAACGATGACAGTAAATGGAAAGCTTTAGTCAGAACCTGGAAACCAAAACCCATTTTGTTAACCAGTTTTGTGACGGAACGAATATCAGACACTGCAATTCTAATTAGCGGTTCCTCGCCTTTTAAATGATTTTTCTGAAAATATTTCCGATGAAAATTCAGATGTGAAAAAAAAAACAACAAATGAAAGGTACGTGCAAATTCAGTTGCAATCGAATTTTTATTAATTTGATTTTAAATAAAACAAAAGGCTGTTGTTTCCATGTGACCGAAATGACTGAATTAGATTTCTGAAAATACTGTGATCAACACAGTATCAACCAGAAACAAGAATAGAAACGAATGATGTGAAGGGTAACAAAATAACCTGCGTTCTATATAAATTAAGAAAGCCATTCCGAAATACAAAATAACGTCTTTTCAACGACCTCAGCCTGCTATCTGTCATCTGTACCATATAACCACATTTCTCTAGCTAAAACGCATTTTTTAATCAAAATATTTAGAGATAAAAATTTTATCCACGAAGTTGTTTGCTAATAAAAAGGAACTGAATAACCTACAGGCTCAGAAGAACTGATCAGAGTTGCTCTGATATCCTGACTTGCATCTGGCGGTATTGCATAATCCCCTTCCTTTATAATCGTGGAATCAATGCGGCATTTATTGTGATTTTGAGATCTTGAGCTTTCACCGGAACCACGCGAAGGAGAGGAACATAAGTCACTTGTCTATAAAACAGCCAATCTCATTTTAGCAGCTAGACCTCAAAATAGCCTCCAGAATGTATGTTGGTAAGAAAAAAGCTACTCACATCATCGGACAAATTTCTGTTTGAGATACTACTGCACTGAGCCAACTGATCTTCATTTATCACTGTACTAAGGCAACGCTCTGCAATTTGATATAATTTGGTCTCCTGAAAAATATTTTAATATACACTGAATTCGATATATTTAATATGACTGCAAAAATATCTGTGCCTTAAACCACAGCATATACCATTAAAAATACTTACCCACTGACTTGGTGGCTTATGCAATGGTAAGGCAGGAGGATGCTGCATTACTGAATTGCAAGTTTCTCGTCCTAACAAAAAAAGTTCGTTCAAATTCACATAATCAGCAATATCCCTGAAAAATTTCAAACAGAGAGAAAAAGCTTCGCTGGCAAAAAATTCATTAAAGTCGTATAGAGCTTTTTCTGTTCTGCACCAACATTTTCTATGTGTGCTTGTACTGAAATCAGAAGTGTGGATGCAGTCATAATAGCAAGTTACTGATTAAATGACCAATTTAGCTACTGATTATTACAAACTCTTCTTGAAGAGTTTATATAAAATCCTTCATAAAAAGTAAAATTAAAAATTATAAAATGTTACAAATTTAAAAAATTGAAAAATATATGCGAATTCTGTTTAAAATTTATTTCTAAAATTAATTATTTCAAAGTTAAATTTTAATAATCAGTAGCTAAATTATTAAAACTTTGATTCATCTTAATTTTGCTTCATTTACATTCCTCCTAATTCCTCACTAACCGACTTCATCCTAATTTTTGTTTGGTGATTATTGGTCACTTTTCAAAACCAAACAAAACATTTCAGCTGCTCATTTGTAGGTTACTCGTCAAAGATTACTTAGATTAAACAGATTTTTGTCATTTCATAGGAAGAATAAATAGTCACACAATATGTGATAAAAAGGTAAGTGTACTTTTCAGGAGATGCCGAATGCTCGATTTCATCGAAAAATTCATCATCCTCTCTAAAATCATTTTCCTCTTCATACGAATTCAAACTATCCCTTTCAATCTGAAATTGAAATGTTGACAATCCAAATTCGTAATTGGTTACAGTTGCAAAATAAAGCAAAGGCAACTTCAAGATTTGCTCCTTTCAATCCAAACACTACTAGAACATTCATCAAATGCAATAAAACTTGCAATCCAACCTGTTTGCTTCATTTTGAACTTTATTCATGAACATAATTAAAGTATGTATATATTACTGCAAACAGAGACAAAAGACTGTGGTCAAAAGTTCCAGTTACATCTTCAGTGCTGCTTAGAAAAGGCTGATACTTCACAAATAACGGAATTAATTCCATAGGACGAATGCTGGTCAGTCATGTCTGCTTTTGAAAATGAAAAAAGACGCATAAGTCTCATCATAAGCGTTATACGCATTTCACAGTCTGCTTTATTCGAAATTTTAAAATTTTCAACTATTTGTACGTGATTTTCATTAGCTTTCAACAACCATGTTGATGAAGCTAATAAATTAAAAGGACTTCACATGAAATACAATAATAAACTAATAAACAGAAAGCAGTTGGGAGCCCTAACAAATCCTATAGATTTCGAAAAAAAGAAAACGAGTAAGTATCTATCATGATGGGTAAATGAGGAAGTGAGAGAAGTGTGAGACATGAGCGGACAAGCACTAAATTGAAAATGTGCGAACCACGAGCACCGAAACTTGATTTTTTTATCGTTATTGAACAGATCACATACACCTCGAGTACTCCAAGGTGACCACCAAGGTACATCCCATTATTTAGTGTAATTTGATCAATTAAAAAATGCTGTAACACGAAAGTTAAGCTTTCGCTTACGACCATGTCTCTTATCCCAACATACTTTAATACGAACATTATTATAAAAAATTATTAACATTTAAATTACTTGTATTCACTTTGACAAATTGATAATCTTAAATATTCACATTGCCACAACTAATCCGAAAGAACTAACATAATCTAAGCATAATTCCTATTCAACGTTAAGTGAAAAATTTTTTTGTTTCAATTAAGAGCAGCAAAATTGCTTTTCTTGTCAGCAATCCAAAGTTTCCACTTTCAACGAGCCTATCCGAAAACACTTAAAAACCTTTGTTTAAAATCACTTCTAAACTTCCCCTACACGTTATTTCGCTCCCGATTATCTGGACACTGCCCAGAAAAGCTTAAGGAACATTATGTACCAAACAATTTTCGAAAAGCATAGTGAATTTTTCCTTCAAACCTTATAACAACTTAAATATAAAGATAGGAATGTTTGAACCAAATTCATTTTCTATATTTTTGAAAACAAAGTCTTACAATTCCTGGATCAGATGGACGTACAAATTTTGTTTTCCGTGGAGTTGGGACAGGTTTTAGTTTTTCTTCATGCGGTGAAGAATCGGTATTTGATAATGTTTCATCGCTCTGCTTCTCGCCCCTTTTTTGCGATGAATTACGCGTGCGAACTGAAAATAAAAGAGGAATGCAGATAAAAAGAAAATGAGAAGCCACAATGAGTTAAAAGTTCTGAAACTAGAAGTTTACTCGGTTCTAAAACCGATCTTCTTCATCGTGACAGTTACAACACTCAGCTTTTCTTCAAAATTAAAAAATGATTTTAAAACGCAGTTGGAAAAAACTTATTTTTTTTCGAAACCTTAATTCAATCATGTTGTAGGTGATCTAATTGGCAATGAGAATAATAAGCTCAAAACAGTGAGAAACTTCTTTCATAATATCCGTTTGATTTAAATTAAATGGCTCTTAAATAACAGAGATAAAATCATACTTTTGAAAAACAATGAAGAAACGCCAACAAGTAAAAACACATCAAAAAAAAAATCAAAAAAAATGTTTACTTAATGAACCGAAGCCGATCATTCAAAATTTAAAACGGATAAAAATTTAGAAATAAAGCTTTTAAACACTCAAAAAACATTATCGAAACATATCAAAGAACTAGCCAGGCTTTTTTGGATGTCGCAGTGAATCACCTTTAGAAAGAGCAGGAGCTGACTGCGCCATCATGATTTGGTCTACCTTTTTCTCCCATGTATCATCAGATGTCAAACCGCTGTCATCCGATGTTCTGTCCATCGTCAAAGATAATGCTCTCTGCAAACATACCGAACACGATTTAATGGAAGTGGAACACCTGAACCTTAAAACATCGTCACCAACGATGGACAAAGAATCTCGAAACGCCAACGTTCAGGACGTATATTTTATGAAATTCACCCAATAACATACGAATACATCATGGAAACCACTACTACCGTGTTTTATCCCAGTTCATCTGCGACTATAAAATGATTCATTAATCCAATCATTCCACATTATTCAAAGAAAATCCTCGAAACAATTATATCATACGGGAATTGAGAAGAGAACAAAAGTTTGCCAATGTTTTGCTCTATTGGCATATAATTTTAGCACCTGCAGCTGAGCGGAACACTTCAGATATTATAGTCGTAAATGTTCATTCTGTTCCTCCAGCTAAAACAGCATACTATCTATCAGCTAAATTCAGCTAACAAACAATTAATTCAAAGCGTTCAAAAAAGTAAATCTCCCGCAAATCAACAAAAGATGATATGAATGATTAAATGACAGCATTAGTGTGAGTAAAACTGTCTTTTTGTATCTTTCAGTTGAATTGACGAAGAAGTGTGGTAGAGAAAAAGTTGCTTCACCGTGGGCGGAAAGACACCAAATAAGCAGTTCTTCAGATTATAAGGAAGGATTCAAATAGCTGTAGAAGGTAAACCAGCACTTACGATAACAGAAGCAAGTCACACCGTTTCTGAATAACCTGTGGTTTTGAACGTTAAAGGAGCTACAGTGGATAGGTTTTAAAATTCTCACTAAACTTATAAAGGCCTTTCTATAATTTTAGCAGCTCTATCTTTTGTACAATTCTTTCAAACTTTTAAAAGATTTTGTTCGTCCGAGAAAATAACAGAATTTCAAAAACAGCCGTATATATTATCGAATTGATCAGTGCACTAAACGTCTGAAATAGACGAAATATGAACTGAAAATATTGGCCTTGTGACTTGCAAAAACTGAAAAAAGTATGAAATATGAAGGAATGAGAAATAACATAACTAAATAATAATTGTCATAAATTATAAAAATAACACGAAATTACAGAATTCGAGTGGGATTGGACAATGAAGATAAATGTAAGGTAAGCTAGGAGAAACATAAAAAGCGATGGCTGCTGATATTGCTAATTCATCATTTCTTGCTAACCCTGATCAACTTTCTTTTGTCTTTCACTATCGTCTCATTTCCGTATTGCACACCAAAAACAAAACAGTGACGGAAAGTAACGATCACGAGGAAAAGCGTTAGAATCCTAGGGTTTCCATTACAGACCCCCCTTCAATGTCTGTAAATAAGTTCTGTTCTTTTGATGTACTTTGGCAGCTATGTAGGTAGGGAACGTGGAACACTTACAATACGATCATCCTCGTTCCTATATCCACTTCACATGAATGTGGTTAGGCCTAAAAAAGAAAGTGTAAATTTGAAATGAAAATTAATAACACTAGAAATTACCAGTATTTGAACGTGCTAGATACCATGAAAGACTATATTTAAAGATTGCTTCCAGGTTGGAAGCCTTCCAAGCAGTAGTGGAAGTGGTAGAAAGCCTCTTGCAATCCAAATGTAATTGCACACACTATTGTGTCAGTCACCAGCTTGATGCAACTACTAATTACTACAAATTCAATCATTCCCTAAAGGCCATAAACTAGGAGATTACTTATTTCCCATCAGAATTCTCCTCCCGTGAATTGACGTTAAACTTCACGAAAAAAAATCAAGAATTGGAGAAGAAAATAGTTCGACAAGTTTTTCTCAAATTTGCTTTTATGGATTCACAGTGAAGGAGAGAGGAAGGTGTCACACTTCACAGCTCGGACGTAAATGACGACTTCATAGAACAAGGATTATTTGCAAGTGCTACCTGAAAGAGGAGTTTTAAATCCATCGCAGTGTTTCAGTAACTGAAAAGTGCTTTGCAATGAAGAAATCATCCATACGTGAACTTCTGGCCAAACGACACTTGCGTACACGTGCAACAAAGAACAAAGATGTCTACGATGAAACCATTACTGGTAAACGGACTTCCAGATAGGGGAAAGAAAGAGGTACAGTGAGTGCGGAAGAGAGATGGCACAATAGCGATGTTATGTCTTTCGTTCACATTCCAGTCAGCGCCTTTCACAGTGAAGGAAAGAGGAAGGTGTCGCATCGAAGATTCCAATTCCGATTCATTGAACCTGCTTCCATCACAACAGGTGGAAGTTATTGAAGTGACGGTAGTGATCAAGTTAGCACACATCAGTAGTCTTTCACGTCGAAATTATATCTATCACAGTTTTAGCAATTCCTCTCTTCGTTGGAAGTGATGCCTTCATCTGGCACTCTTCCGATTCCCACGGCAAGAAGTGTCACACAAGAAGGGATTGTTTTGAAGAAGCACATCGCAGAAGCTCCGGTTTTAATTAAGGAGCTTGCTTACTGGAACAATGAACAAACTGTGATGGAAGAGGTTTTCTCTTTCTTTGCAAAACAAAATTCAGGATGAGAGACAATCGACGTTTCCATAGAATTATGAAATAGATTCTCAAATCATAATCCTAGCAGTCAAGGACCAAACTCAAAGCAATCTTAGTTCAAAGGATTGTTCATATTTTCGCATCTCAAGATATTTTCGAACTAAGAAATAAAAGAAATAGACAGGAAAAGTTGATGGATAAGATTTGAGTGGGAGCAGTAGTGGCGTAAATAAAAATTAAGTCAGCTCTTTCTGGATAAATTAAATTTCTCCTCTCAGTCATGTCGCCTGGTGTGACCTTGTCAACTTTGTCACTTTCTTTTTTCCTTTGAGAATTAACACTACTGAACATCAAAATTATGAAAATCTTTTAGCACAGAAATCTTCCTGTGGACCTCTGGTTGCAATAACAAATGTAAAACGCTCTAACTGAAAGGAACGAATTCCATCAATGCTGACCAATAATTTTACCTATATCTTGACATACATCAGTTTTGCAGGTGAAGGACAATACGGTAACTCCTGAAGCTAACGTAGGCACTTGGTAATCAAGTTTATAGAACTGGGCGACAGATATGAGAGAACGCCGGATGAGGCACATGACTCAGTGGTTCTTCCGCCTTCGAAAATTTATTCTCTAAATGGAGAAAGAGAGAGTGGGAGAAGAGAGAGAGAGAGAGAGAGAGATGTATATGATGCCTTGCTGGTCATGAAGGTCTCCTCTTCATTCCCCTTTTCTTTTCGATAATCTAAGTTAAGAGGAAAGCGAGAGGGAGTTTTTCTTTTCATCTGCTTATTCAATCAGTATCTCTGGCTGGTGTATGAAGTGAGAAGTCCGACGGCACATGGTATATTAGCATGTGAAGTTTAGAAATTGCTTAGGAACAATGAAACGGATATCACTGAGCCGGCGCACACCTTAGCAGTAGCATATGGCGTGAAAGTGTTTATGATTAATGTGGTGAAAGCTGTTATCACCAAGATCGAGCAGTTCAACAAGTAATTGAATTGCTCTACAAGCATCGTTTAACTGTGTGCAATAAATTTCTGTTTACACAAATCGATGCGGGAAGGATAGGCCGGACAAGGCTCCCTGAGGGCAGATGTGTCATGCCTAGTCCTATCCACTCAGTACAAGGTTATTAGTATTTCCAGTGGAACACTTCGAAACCAATCAGCTTCATTCCCAAGCCTAAGAACAATGTCGTACATTGAATTCTTAAATTGATTCAAAAAATTCTAATTCAATGTGTACCAACCCGCTCCATCTGTAGAGTTAAATTCATTTTTATGTGAATTGACGAAATTTATGAATCTTCAAGCGATAAGACGACACACTTTTAATTTTCCTAGAATTAAATTCTCTTTCGTTCCTCAACCTTCCTCTTCGTTGATTTGCCCTTCGGCAAATATCCGTCCAAAGATTTCGCAGAGTTCTACAACTGAACTAGAAAGCATGTAGCCTTCAATTCATCCAAAACGTATTGAAACCAGAATGAACAGATAACGTGGAATAAGCGGAAGAATTTTTCCATAAAAGATTTGGAAATTCTCGGGATAAGCAAACTGACTAATTGGTGTAGTTTCATAACTAACACCCTCGTTCCTACTTTTTTTTTGTTGACAGCAGCGGAAAATGCTTACCACTAGTTCTTTTTCTTTTGATCGCACGATGGTTATCATCGGGCGTTTTAATACTTATGAAATGAGACCCAGGTGTCTGTGTTTCCACCCAACTAAAGTCAAACGAAGATGTTTATTTCTAAGCGAAAAACTAGAATAGAAGGAGAAAATGAGACGATATCTAATCATTTTCAACAATGGCCTTTTATTTGATTTCCAATCAAGGCCTGGCTGGGAAGTCGCATCCCACACAACGAAGGACATTTCTCAGATTCTGTGTCTTTTCGCAAATGCAATGTTTGGAACAAGAAATCGAAGAAATGCGGTTAATGTTTTCATCACTACCCCCTCCGGTGACAAACAAAGGTCGCCTTGTTAGCTTTTGGTGGAGCAAGAAAAGGTGAAAAGTATTAGTCTCTCTTCTCTTTCTCTCTCGAAAAACCACGCCTAACGACACCGACACCGACGGTCACGACCAACCCACATGTCCACATTCAAAGTAAGCCGACAGAAGACAAAAAATGAGAAAACGGTGCATATTAGAAGTATTACCGCAATATTTCTTTTCCTCATCTGCTCGGTGTAGCAAGAATGCCAATTCACGGCTTATTGGTGGGAAAAAGACAAAAGCGTACAACCACATCGCCTGCCCAACTTTAGCTGCAAATTCTAAATTTTATTTAGTCGAACAGAAAATTTGCTTATTGCTTTGCGAAAAACTTAAAAGTTTCCCGTTCTATTTGAATGGCAACCCAAGCATCACGATACGCGATAAGGAAATTTCTGTTCATCAGGACCATGATGGAAAATGTCTTTCGAAGGTCAAAAGACATGAAGATGAATAAAGAATTTAGCCTTTTCCCAGATGGATTTTTTCAGGGACATATCGTATTCCATTCTTCCTGTCACATCCAAACAATGCTACTCAGCATTGCGTCCATGCTAATAATGGTTTTTTACTATGCCATCCTAAACGTTTACGATTGGGCTGAATGCTGACTAAAGTTTAATTAACTTAAATTTCAGAATAAAATCAGTTTTTCGAAATTTTTGGAAACAGAATTGCCAATTAAAGCCAAGAATGAAACTAATAAGCCAATAATAAGCTAATGAAATGGCGGTACTGCTGTTAACGCCAGAGACAGCTACAGTATGTGTTTGAAAAAAGCTGTTGACCAGTAACGCTGCATCAACCTTATAAACTGCCCTCTGACGTTCAAGGAAAAACCACTCCTGAACATCGCGATCTCTTTGTTAGACTGATATAATGGTTTTTTACTATTCCATCCTAAACAGCAACGGTGGATTCATTTAAGGAGAGCGGAACATGAAAAAAAAAGTTAACGATTTCGACATGAATCCCAACAAACCAAGCATTTCTTCCACTTTTTTATAGGAGCACAAAATTAAAGAATGTGTCTTTTCCACTGTTCACTACATCCGTTTTCTAAATTCTGAATCAATAGAGAGGGCTGTAGGATGAGATTTCAGAAACAAATGACAGGGTTGAGCTGTATTGCCATTTCAAGGCATGCGGATATCATAGCTACCAACAGTGACCTCACCTGACCTCACTTGGACGAACGTGACCGGCAGAAACTAATATTTACAACAGTTTAGAGTGTTTCAGACAATTTCTTCCAGAAATTTGAAAAAACATAATGCTACACTTCATTTCTCTTTCTCTTTCTCAGAAAAGAAAGGAAGAAGAGATCAATCGTTGCTCTGCTAAAGTTAATCTTCGCATTTCCATAAATTACTAGGAGATATTTCAAGATTGAAACCAATTTCAACTAAAAACTGATCGAAAACCCTGAAGCAGTGCAACGAACCCAGAATAAAATGGGAGAAAATGTTGAATTGCACGGACGGGTCATCGGACTTCTTCCAATGTTAAGGCAGTGCTGAAATTCGGAGAACTGGCGGTTTAACAAAAGCATTTCAACCTTTTTCGGAGATATCTTCCCTTGCACACTGAGTGCAGCTGTCCCAAACACTCATGAAAACTTTGTCAAATTGCCACACTTCCGTAAAGTTTCGAGAAGGAAAAAAATTGATAGGAATGTATCATTGTGGACGAAAGAGATGTTTATTGTGTTCACTTCCCGTAAGGACTGCTGAACCTCAAAGGGAGAAATGAGAAGCTGAAGCAGACAGGGAGAAGGCCGGAGAGAGAATTAAAATGTGAAGCAAGTCGAAGAGAGAATTAAAATGTGAAGCAAGCAATTCAGAGAAGTGATGGACAGAAGTAATTAAATATCTGACCAATTTAAGAAAATAGACAAGTAACATCAATAAATAACTGAGCTGTAATGCAGAAAACTGACAAACCACCGAATACTCTCCCTCAGTGTTCGGGAACATGTATGGGCAGAGTGACATGGCAATTTGGACAGTTTACTTCAGAAATGGGCAGAAATCTTGAAAGGAACAAAATTCTTCTTCCGAACACTAAAGCAATTGTAGGACAGAGGAAGAGACAGAAGGTGGGATTTACCGCAGAACGGATCAAAGAGGACAGTAGCAAAGAATGACATTGGACATGGGTACTGGACCGTGAAGACAACTAGGAAGATGTCCCTCACTGTTAAAACTGAAACCAAACTGATAGTGTGCTGAGAAGTGATAGTGTGCTGGGAAGTGAGACTGTGTTGTATGACTTACAGTTGGGAATCAGTGAGGTGAAATATCACCGGATGTTCTGCTCTTCTGAACACAAAAGATGAAAATGAGAGGAGATGACTTCCTCTTATACATGTGGACTATTAGTCGCCGTTGCTAGAAGGCAAAGTGGCGGATGTTAATTATGCAGGAACAGGTTCGTCCAGTAATCTGAAAATCAACAGAACCTCCATTCTTGCATTCTTCAACCTTTTCTCCCCCAACCATCAAGTTTAATCTTGAAAAACTTCAACATCGGCCGATAACTTCTGAAATAAGCAATACAGCCGATCTACTCGAATTTGAAGAGAAGTTCATTGTCCCTTTGAAGAAGTGTCAGAATCCTGAAGTTGTAAGTTGCGGACACGAACCCATTGTTTTTAAGTTTAACCAGACGCTACTCCGACCAGTATTCAAGTATTACAATTATTATAATAATTAGGATGGTTCAAATAATGAAGTGAGAGACTATTCAGTGGGCAAACGGAGTCCTTTTTGATGACCTTTTGCGACCTTCATGTCACATTCGGTTTTCACAAACAAACACTCACCATACAGTAGAACTCACTAATTTTAAGTGAAGTAAAATCGCCGGGGATTGCAACAAATTGAGATGAAACAAACTTTGTTATAGGAAGTAAATATATGTCTGTCTAATAGAAATTTAAAACGAAACCTTGAAATTAAGACTATTAAAATCGATCGTAATTGATTCATGAATTCATTGTTTTGCTCGATCTCTGTTAAAACTTCGGAAGATTAATCTTTGACTTGCTGCAGTTCGACCAGTTTGATTTACAATTAATTTTGTAAAATAAATCAAAACATTGAATGAAATTATTTCAAAAATTGACTGTGAGCGTCATAATTGCTGAGTTGAAGTTGCGGTTAATAAACGTGGGAATGGCTTTGTAAAGCGTGCTGCGCGACACTTACTCACTTGCTGCGAAATGTTTGCGAGGCGTTCAGGAAGGATATTTAATCTAATCAGTGGAACAATGAAGAGCTTGGAACTCAGTCTTAATAAAAGTGTCATGCAAGGGCTTTCTAAGCAAATACAAGCAATCTCTAAAGGCTGGATGAGTCATAGGGACAATAGTCAGTGGCTGCACGAGTGTTCCTTCCTCCCTCACTCTTTAAATCGATTCAAGCTATGCTCAGCGTCGGTGTAGTGGGGTATCAGATTCAGTGTTTGCCAATCATTTGCAGAACTCTAAACTAAGCAGATGTAGCGAGTTCAGTGGATACTAACACGAAACTTACTAAACAACTCTTTTGTGATAATTCCGAAACAGACTGAGCAGTATACGGACCACAGGGAAGCTAGAATTAAGAAACCTAAATGCATTAAAACCCATCTTCCTCAGTTAAATTTCGGGAAGTCACTCTCACTTCAAACTATCGATTATGCCAACAATCATACATTTCACTCAATAATGAAGCAGCTCCACTTGAAGGATGAATCAGATCAACGCTGTCCCTATGGCGTAAACACGGTGCGTGAGCTACGTGAACAACATAAAGAAGCGATTCCTTCGGATTGCTCTTTGACTCATTCATTACACTTGCCACTTCTTTCCAGCACAGAAATGCCACAAGTTCGCAGCGAATAAACTCTGTTAACAACCCAGTTTAAAAAGCCAATTTAGCAGAAGCGGATACGTCCAGAAGTGAATAGCAGCACATTACAGGTAAATACCCACTACACTTCATTGTGCACTAATAGGTCGGAAGTCATACCTGTGCGTCACTTGGCGCATTTGTGATTCTTACTGATGGAATTCAAGGATAACGTCAGCTGGATCTCGCTATTGGATGAAAGAGAAGAAAGAGGGAGATATCAGCTTCGTTTTATGGCAGTCACAATATGGGTCACCTGGCAAGCAAGCACTGTTCAATCACATCTTCATTCGTCTGGAAAGTTAAGTTTAAGAATCGTACTTATTTCCAAAGTAAACATGTGGAACTTATTTCGGAAATGAATCGAATCCAAGCCAGGGCAGCTTCCTATGCGTCTTCTGTGTTTGGTCTCTCTAAAAAAGGGAAAAAACTAGAAATGTTACATTTTCCAAGAAAAGAGCTAATTTTGAGAAGTAGCTTTCATTCGACCTTGCGCCCATGTTGTTTCGACCCGCAACTTATGGGCGCAAGGTCGAAACAACATTGCATTTTCATCAGATCAGTCAATCACTCAAACTTGTGATCAGTCTCATGTCCAAACTTTGTCTTTGGAAGAATGTCAGTTAAAAGCTTGCTCATCCAAATTACAAAACCATTTCTTGTTAAAATTATCAGCGCCTGAATTGAGAAAGTTGTCTCTATTTTCTGGGATTTCAAATTTACAGTGGTCCCACGGAGAAGTTGGTATTTCCTGTCCGATGGCATCAGTCAAGAACAAAACATCAGAATTTTGTTTGTACAGCTCTCTTTCATTTTCACTCCTGCCAACCTGTGCTTCGAAAATTCTTTGAATTACCCATTTTATCAAATTTGAAGAATGCTTTTGACAAAATTTTAATGTTTAAGCTGAAAATGCTCGCAGAAAAAATTTAAAGTTAAAATTAAATCCAAAATTTACCTTAGCCCTTCGAAATATCAAATTAATGTGAGAAGTAAAAATTTTTTAAGGAATGTTGAAAGCTGATGAGCGAAAATGATACATGAAAAACAGAAAAGCTGCAAGAAAAAGGCTGGAAAGAACGTTGCTGTTGAGTTGTGGACGATCGACGGATCCTGGGCTTCTCGCCGAGTGTATCCGAACATGAACCGATGCTTTTTTCCCTGTCGAGATCTTTGTTGGGACTCATCAAATACAAATCCATCCGGTCCCGGTGCAGATATGCAGAAGAAAAACATTATCGGTAACCCATCAAACATGATTGTACTTTTCAAGTTTTTTAATTTGTTAGGTTTCTATGTCTCAATTTACCTTAGCTCGTTATGCTTTTGTCTCTCTCCTTTCATTATTCCTGTTCGCACCAAAATGATGTCACAGCTCTTAAGCAAGTTCGATCAAAATCCAAAGGAAGACGAATGCAAATGGCTAAACTCCCAGCGAAATTGGCTTCAGTGGCCTTAACTTCAAATTGTACAAAACATCGTTGATGATAGAGCCGTCCTTGAAGCGAGTTAAAAAATTCCACCATTGAAGAAATTCGTTATATGAAAATTACCAAAACAAAACCAAAAACCATTGTAGCAGTCTGTTGCCAGCTATAATTAACGGTGCATGAAACTTTTCAAAATAATGAATTTATGAAAAATTACAGTCTTTGAAAGTCTCCAAACCACTTTGATATATGCAGAAGAAAAACATTATCGGTAACCCATCAAACATGATTGTACTTTCCAAGTTTTTTAATTTGTTAGGTTTCTATGTCTCAATTTTCGGTATGCCAGGTTCCCGGGCCAACATCTGTAAAAGAGATTTTGTTGTTGGTACTTCGTGAGGATGATGGGTGGTAGTCGGAACACTTTTCGGATGTTAATGGAGGTGTCCTCAGGGAACTTAATCATTTCTGATCGATAAAGAGCTTAAGCTCAATTGGATGAATCCACCTGAAGTGTATGCGATAGATCCGAGACTGTAAAATATTCTTGAGCATGCCAGATTCAAGCTTCTGAAGCTCAATTAAATAACGAAATGGTTGAAGTAATTCCGTACACATCGAATATTTTTGCAGAAGTTTCAGCATCTTCGATCTCACAATTGCTATTATTCAGTTGTTTTGATTTATGAAATATATGCAAATCTTCCATGATGCGTCTTCTGCTTGCCGAGCTTGGCTTCATATGCAACTCACATAGCTTTATCTTCCTTTAATTAAGCTATGCTTTACAGATGCGAAAAAGAAAACGAATCAAAATGACCTGCAAGTGTCAGAGAACGTCAGATTATGAATCAATCATAGATAACCATGAAATATCAAATATAATCTGTACTTCCGAACAGCGCAATGAACAAATGCATATGGATGAGTGGACAAGGCAGACTGACATGACTCCTATTACGAATTGACCACTTCACCATTGACCATTCCTTCTATGCTTATAATCAAGGAGCTTAAGCCAATTCTGCCAGCTAAATGTATGAAAAAGTATAAAGATCTGTAGATTTTAGGAAGCAATCACAATTACTGAGCAGTGTACATCTGAAATATTTGTCTGACACAATTTGAGAATTCCCCCTTTCTCGTATTGATTTACCAGAATTAGTGCTTTGAAGCAAATATGCTTTTTTTTTAAAAAATTCCTCAAGTGTGTAAACAAATTTTTGCTTGCTCCATTCTAACGTATAATATTTCTACAGTCATTTCTCAGGTGCTCTACTATCTGAATACGGAAAAATTTTATGAGTTGAGTTTGCAAGACTTCTCTTATTACGGTGGTAGAATCAAATTGTTGTGATGTTTCATAAGGTAAACAAAAACTCTCGATGAATATAATGTGCAACTGCGAGTCACCGCATGGCTAACAAAGGGCTATCAATAAATATTAAATCAGAAAATTCTGTAAAAGTAATTAGAAAGGAGACAATGATCAGTAACCGGACTGGTGTCATCACGACTCAGTCTTGCTCACATACCGCATTGTCGGTTTTGTTTGTTCAATAAGCCAATACGTTCCAGTCTGGCATTGTTTTAGGGTTGTTTAAGCCATATGATTTCCTCTCCGACCCCGCACTGAAAGACCATTCTTGTAGGCATCCTATTTTTTGATTCAACGATCATTAGCAAGCAGTTTCTTTCAGCAGTGTTTGCCGCAAAGTTCAAAACCTGCGTTGCTGCAAATATTTCACCGTGATGTTGTACCTTTCACTTCACAAAATGTCAAGATAAGCAGAAGCATCGTCGAAGAAATGTCGTTCGTTTGCTTTGCAAACATTTTTTCAGAAGACCAGTTCTCCTCAGAGTTATTCCTGTGACTTACTCAGTTAAGTTGTCGTTGACAGTACTGTCGCGCTACTTTCTTCGCATCCTCTTCATCATCAATATGAAATTTCAAGTCTTTTAAGCTACACTTCAACCACCAACTCCTTTGGAATCATTTGAGCTCATCAATCTTTATTGTTTTGAAGCACCAAGTCTGGTATTTCTTCAGAACGCCAATGGCAAGGAAAATCGAAAAATGGGATTTGGAAGAAAATACGAAAATGAAATCGGAAATTTGCCCGGAAGTTGTGGAAAGCATTCGTCACGGCGGTGCACAGGGCGACGATGATGACATGGAAGTAGTAAATAACAATTTCTGCAAATTTATCATTTAATTACTAATTGATAGTGGAACTTTGTAAACTAAGCACAGATTCTTCGTAAAAGTGCAATCTAATTTCAGGTAAGGAAAGCAGTAGAAGAAAGGGCACGTAAAAAGGCGGAGGTACGTAAACGTTTGGAGGAGGCCAGTCGTGCCAAGAAAGCCAAGCAAGGTTTTCTCACTCCGGAAAGGAAAAAAAAATTGCGAGTTAGTGTTTTGTAAAATGGGCTGAAAATTTGCGAATTTTTTTCAAAAGAAAGCTGATTGTGTGTTGCAGAAATTGCTGATGATGAAAGCAGCGGAGGACTTGAAAGAACAACAGATGCTCAAGGAGCAGGAGAGACAGCGTGTCTTACAGGAACGCATCCTACCTTTACCAGACCTGGACAGCGCTTCTCATGGTTTCCCATTCTACACTCTTAACAAAGCTTATGCAAATCCATGCAGATCCCCTATGAAGACCATAAAAGGGAAAACATGTTATGCATATTACTGCGCAAGAACGGATCTCCGGGATGGTCTAAGAGCGCCTAAGCAAAATGTATTGTATCCTTAGATTTACGGACACAAGAAAATGAGTGATGGGTGGAGTGTAAGTAGTACAATACACTGAAGACGCCGGAAAGTTGAAAAAAATGGAGCTATTGCAGGTGGCAATAATTTAACGATGCAGTAATAATTGAGAAAATAAAGGATGTGTTCCTTTCTTAATTACCCAGTGTGCGTTAGTAGAATTAATTTTGTATTATCGATAACTCCAAAAAGCGCAACAAACATAGTTTCAGGTATACTGGACTATACTTATCACTTAGGTGGATGGTGTCGGAAATATACCTTCTATTTCACTTAGAACTAAAGATAGAGCTATAACAAGAGGAGTGCAACGGAACTTACTGATATTTGATGGATTGTTGTACTAGTAATTAGATCCTTGAAATTGTATTTGCAGTTCGAGAATTACCGTATACCTTTATAACGACAATATAATACAGCAGGTGTAATCAATCAGTAAACAGGTTCTTGGGAGAATCGTGAATAAAAGCGAGATGTTAGATGACCAGTAAGCGTTGTGGATGTCAAAGAATGATCTTTTGGGGATAATTGCTTGGCTTACATAAAGAACAGTTTTACACTACTGCATTTCATTGTTGTCACTGACTGTTTCCAAACAAAGGATTGCACTTGCGATTAACAAAGATTTACAATTCTCTTTGTAGTTAACAAGGACTTACAATTTGCGACGAACAAAGATTGCAAGGTTTGCAAAGGCTTACATGAACACTTGCAAACGAAGACTTTGTTGCGCATTTAGAATTACTTGTCAAGAAGGGATTTCGCAATTGGATGACTGACTCATAACATTTTCGTTTTTTACGACAGATGCAATCAATCATCCAATGCAAATGCCTTTCATGTTTATCATGAGATCATAATATTTATGTAATTTAAAAGTATTGGTCACGCGGTCTAGACTAGACTGAACTTCACTTTGAAATAGAGGTAGTGCTACCCTTTCGACACACCGAATCAATCGAGAATTATCAGATTCAAAGGGCTGATTTTGCACAAAATACTGTGCAGTTGGTACTGAGCAAATCTAGGTGCTTTGAATCTACTAATTCTCGTTCATCGCCTTTTCATTCCAGTTTTTCTTCGCTTATCCAAAATGATTTCATTTGTTCAGAAGGATTGGAAGAAATTGCAAAAAGAATCGCTGAAAGACTGTTGCAGTTGGAAAGTGAACATTATGATATTAATTACACTGTACGTCAAAAGGATTTCGAAATCAACGAATTGACCATTTCAGTTAACGACCTAAGAGGCAAATTGTCAGTCATTAATTTTTTTTCGAAATAATCTTTTAAACCAAATCAAATTCGAAACCATTCATTACTGAGAGTTCGCATTAGTTTTTATCGGTAGAAGAAATGAGAAAGAAGTATTTCCACACTTCACTAATGAATGTTTTTGTAGCGTGAAGCCGACGTTGAGGAAAGTATCCAGGATGGACACCAGGTCAGCAATATCAGTTCCACATCACTCCACTATCTTAATCAAGAAATGCAACATTTTACTTTTAAATAAACGAATTATTTTTGGAAAATGAAGCAGGGGCAGCTACATGTTCAATCGATTGATCATTTGATGATCTTCTGGGTAACTTATCTTATCGGGTTTATTTAACCAACCAGGAAGAAAGTTTTAGGTTCAATAAGCTGAAGAAGAAGGATCAGAATTTTATCGATTTTCGCACCAACTTGAGAAATGTGGAAAGCAATAAATTCACCTTAAAAGAGGTGGGTTCTGGTTCTTTTTTGGATCACAACACGATCAAATAATCACGATTATGCCTAATGGTCTGGTCTTACCAGTTGTACGTTTAGTTTTGTTGAAGTTCCGAACTTAAAACATCCATCAATTTTGAATACGATCGGACTTCTGCAGATAATAAAACTAAAAAACCATAAACTTTGATTAATATTTGTAGAAATTATGAATTTGCCACAAATTTATTAAGCTATTATTCATTGCTGTCGAACTTTGACAATACACGTTGTCAGCTTTGGCAAAAATAAAAACACGGAGTGAATCCATTTTTTTAACCACAAAGCAATCCCAAGAAGTGCCAATCAAATTAATCCTTCTTTGCCATCAAATAGAGAAATTTTCTAGCTCCACCGTCCCAAAATTGAATCTGAACAGATTTATAAGTGCAAGGAAAAGCAATGACACTTTTGTAATATCTGAAGAGATTAGAGTAACACAGCTCGAAGTCACGTCTGCTTGGAGACCAACATTTCTCATGAATCATGGGAATCTCCACAGAAACATCACACATGGATGGATTCACTCCGTGTTTTTATTTTTGCCAAAGCTGACAACGTGTATTGTCAAAGTTCGACAGCAATCATTCTGTTACGCCATTCCTTGCAGCAGTATTCCCGCAGATCGAAATGTCAGGGGAAGAGATGAACAGTGCATTTTGAAAAAATGATAAAATTACAGACTCTTTGTATCCAACGCAGTACTTTTAAAACCTTTCATACACAAAAATATTTTCGAAAATAAACGGATATTTTTGGTTTAATCATTGTACGGAAGCACTGTCCGCTTGTAATTGTGGCATCTG
>JABVXS010000087.1:0-57844 GCA_013365335.1 Madathamugadia hiepei
TTAGCTGTACAAAGAGATGGCTACAAGGTGTAAGTGAAGAATTAGCTGTACAAAGAGATGGCTACAAGGTGTAAGTGAAGAATTAGCTGTAGTATGCTATCAAAGAAGAGATGTATCATTGCGGTAAAGATTACATTTCAAATTTAATTCGGTTTTCCGACAATTGTTGTTTGTTGTCCGATTAGCTTTTTATTGTGGTATTGTTCATTATTACAACGATGTTTATTGCAATTAAGATTAATTATCTGATATGTTGCTCTCCCCCAACTACTATCATACGAAGAATTTATCTGTCAAATTATCTATTATTTCACTGTTCAATTATCTCTTATCAGAACAGTATTGCTATCGTTGTAATCACTGTTGTCACTATTGCAATTACCATTAATTGGCTGTTGTCGAGAAATTTCTTATCCTTCTACATGTTGGAAATAATTTTTTCAGTTAATTTTTTGGTTCAAAACAATGATGTTACTGGTCATTCAAATTGCATAATGGAAATTTCATTTGTTTCTTTACCTTATGTGGGCATGAAGTTCCATACATTTTCCTTATCAATCAATATGTAATTTTTTTTTCTCAATAAAAAGGAAAAAATTTGCGAAGTGATAATTTTTATTACCAAAGAAATTTTTTTCCTATTGTTAATTGCAAAAAAAAAAACTTGAAAGCATAAATTATTTTTCATTTTTTATAAATTCATTAATTGAGAAGATAACCTTTTTCATAAATATTATTCATTATCTTCCCGTCAATAATTACATTTTTAATTTGCGCTGATAATTATATATTTTCGGGGGATAATTATATTTTCCAAAAAAACATTCATTTTCTAAAAGTTTTATTAAAATTTTTGAGAACTTTTTAGAATCAAATTGCTTTCACCAATTTTTTTTCCTTCAAAGATTTTTTCAAAATTACAAAAATTTGTTTTTTTTTTAATCATAATAGTTGGGAAAAATTACAATTTTGAATTGACTGATATATTTATCATTTGAGTTAGAACAATGCATTAAGGTTTAAGTATCGATAAAAGTCATTTTAATAATTAACGAAGGATTTGATTTATTTAACAATCCTACCTCTTATCAATTTATTTAAAAATTTTTTTTGGTTTCAATCAAACTGGATATTCTCAGTAAGTTGTATTTCTCATTACATGATCGCTCATTAATAAGTCTGTGTATTTTTAGTTGTTCATAGATAATTTAAACTGTACTAAATTAAATTCGGAGATTTAAATTTGATCAATTCCAAATTGAAATTGAAAATTTTAAACTATGATGACAAGTTATGGGACAAGTTCCAAAAAACACCGTAGTAAATTTTGGGTATGTGAACTCTACATTATTTTATAAGCGATTTAATTAGCTTAAATTTCATTTTAAAGATTTATTAATTAATTTGATACTCCAATGAGCTAAAATTTTTCCTATTTCAACATTGCTATGAATTTTTTTGAGTGGAACAACTAAGCAAGAAAACCTAAGTGTTAGGATTTCACGTTGGCCGCATCCTTTTTTGAATGCCTATTGTTATCTTCCTTGCGAGTTGGTTTCCTTTTTAAGCATATATTATTTACAATAATTTCGATTTTTTTCTCACGATGTCTTTCGACAATTAGAAATATTCTAGTTGTTTTATATGTAAGGAAAAATATTAGGTCATATTTTATCATGTCACTTTTCTCACGTCTTCGCGTTCGTCAAACATATAATGCAAGGAAAATAATTTTCATCATAATGGTAAATAATCGATCCATTATTTAAAATAATTTAGGTTTTTCCACTCAATATCTTTTAGGAATTGATCACATGACATCACCCGATGTCACTGTTTTCGGGTTTTTACGTTGTCAGAAATATAAAGAAAATGTTTTTCAGTGTAATGGTAAATAGTGTATCGATGAATAAAAAATAAAAGTTTTTTCCATCACAATGGATGAGGGTAGAAACGGAAACGAATTGCAGTGTTCGTTGGGAATGAAGTATTGCATTTTACAATATATTTATCACTAATTATCTTTCGTTCCATTCATTTTCATCATGCGTACCTTTATCAGCTTCGTTTTTCATAAGTTAAAAAAATCGATACAGAATTTTTTTTCCGCTCATTTTGACGTACATTTTCTGTAATTATTAAGCGCTCTAGTTTTACTGTAATTAGTGGGTGTAATAGGTTTACTTTAATTTTTCGTCTTGCTTTACATTGCCATGTAAAATGTTTATTCTGTTAGCTATTATCGATTTGTTTATGGTTTTTAGTTATATAAATAGTTGACGCACTGAACCGTGACGTGGAGAAGACGCTCTCCAGTAGCGGACCCTACAACCACGTGGGATAAGCGCTACGAAGAGATAAAGAGAGAAAGTTATATAAATAGTTGCGAAGAAATAAAAATGATAGAGAAAAAAGAAAACATTGTTTTTTTAGTTAATACTTTTTTAATATTCCAAGATGCAGATGTTGGAATTTTTGCAGAGTCGAATGGGTGGAGATTGTTGAACCGCAAACTCGGCAGTATATGTATGCAAATCTACGCACTGGTCAGTGTGCTTGGGAACCACCAGCTGGTGTACCAGTGTTAGTTTTTTTTTTTTCGTTTCTCGTTTGTAGAAATTCAGAAATAATTCATAGCTGATCATTCATGATTATTCTGTTTATTTTTTTCTTCTTTGATTCGAATAAATTTAATTTTTTTATAGTGAGCGAAAATTTTGGATTGTTTAATATAAGTAGAGAGGATTTGTTAGCAGTTTTAAAAAGCAGTAGAAAATGGGGTTATTAAAGTATGTTTAATACGATTCCAATCATGTTTTTTGCGCCTCCTGGACTTCAATAGTATTCATGTTGTCATTTTTTAATGTTTGATTTTCTCAGGAAGAAAACTGCAAGCAATCAATGGTGGGAATTATTTGATACAAATTCTCAACGGTATTATTATTACAATGCTACTACGATGCAAACAGTATGGCAAAAACCAACGAATTGTGATATTATACCACTTGCAAAACTTCAGGTAAGCAATTGGTGTAGATATTGTCGAGAAATTTATCGGATACGATAATTCGTTTGTGTTTTGAAATATGATGTAGGAAAAATTCATGGATTCTAGAAACAGGTTTATTGAAAATATTGAGATTGATTGAGAAAACTGTACATAAAGACCATCTTCATAAACACTATGCGAAAACTATACATAAACATTTCTGATTGCAGCTGCTGAGAAATGAATTGTACATATTTTAGTTATGAATGGTGTCTTTGTAAGTTTTATATTATAGCGGTCATAAACTTAGTATCCCTGATAACGATTCGAAATTTCAGTTTAGGATTTTTAAACGTTTAAAAACACAACGCACACACAACGCACACACAACACATATACACACATCGATGTGACCTTCCCATTAATTTCTCTGAAACGTTTTTGTAGACGCTTAAAGAAAATACCGAACTTCATCCGGATTTGGAACGTGACCATGGATGTTCAGTGCATGAAAGAACGATGACAACTAAGCGAAATATTGAGACACAGACAACACCTAAAGAAGAAAGAAGGTCTGACAGTAGCAGTAGTTTGTCACGCACAGTTTTTGCCCAGGTCAGCACTCTTTGGATGTTGAAAAGTTATTTACTTCATTAAATTTTTTTGGGTGATTATCAAGAGTTCTTTAAGAGATATGTGCTAAATATTTAGGAATGTCATTAGGAGTCCATTGTACTTCATTTACTGTACACCATTTTCACTTTATGGTTGATTTGTGTTAGGTCCTTATTTGAAAAAAAAAATTCTTGTATTTCAATTTCAGAATATCTCACCGGAAACAGGAATTGTAACAACAAGGAGACTTAATTCACCGCGTACATCCATATCGAGAAAAGTATATAGTGAATCTGCTTCGGCGCAAGTTTCTCCTGGTTACATTGGACCGCTAGTTAATAATATTCAGGTTCTTGTTCAATTAAATAGATTGCGTCAATAATGGTTTGTATTTGTTAGACTTCATCATTGATTGTCAAAGACATGTTTCATAAAGTGGAAAAGTTTTTGTGAAGCAGAAGAAGGAAAAGGTGTGGACATGGTTCTGCTAATTAAAATTGTAGGAATCATAACTTGACATTTTGATGGACTAGACATCGTATCATTTGTCCAGCTAATAATCTTTGGATAAGAACTGAAGCTCATTAATTGGGCTAATTCTCACTTGAACGACACAAGAAGGATGATTCGAAGATACTTTCAAAAGTTCCGAATTTAAGCTCTATCTGTTATTTCTAAAGAAATCGCTTGGTCAACAACTACCAAGAAATAATTTGAAATGTAAAAAAAAAACATATATTTTTTTGGGGTGCTTTATACAAACGTTTGTAAAATGCTTGGTTTCTTCGAATGAGTCATCCCTATTTTTGTTGAAATCGCATCATACCATTTCATGATGGGAAAAATTTTTAACGACGTAACACAAACTAGTTATTGCACAATGACGTCGTAATGGTATGCTCGGCACAGCGCTGAATTATTAAATATTTTTTATAATTTTTTTTTTTGTGATTTTTTTGCTTATCGCGTTGCTAATTTTATCACTGCTGATAGGAAGGACGAAATAAATCAACTAATTCATTATTATTCTGTATGAAACAATTAATATTTTTTTATAACTGGCCTTGTTAGTCTATTTTTAGAGTAATTGGTTTGTTGTTTTCTTTTCTGTATTATTCAATGTTCTTCAGATAAGCATTTTTTCTCTGTATCTCATAGCTTCTATTTTTGGCGTATACAAATATGTCAGTGCTTAGGTTTGAGCACTGGTGATTCAGTGATATTGGTTTCTCTTCTATAGATGGGGTACTAATTTCATTCATATCTAAACTTTTTAACAGGCGCATTAATGATTTTATTGCAGGATATGCGCATATCCTCAAATCGAGAATTCTTACTGCGAAATGTTCCTACTGTACCAGCTACTTCCTACATTGCTCGCGGTGACTCGCTTGAGGGTCATTTATCACCGCTACATCGACCACAAATTGGTAAATTTCAAGTAGGATTAAGAAAAAGTTAAAATTGTAAGCAATGGAAATGTCTGAAAGCGGGATTATAAGTTATTTCTATTATCAAAAATTTTAGCGTTTGGTGTTTAAAACATACATCATTATAAAATATTTATGACATCGATTGCTTTGAACCGGAGTTTTTTTTTATTTCGTTTTTTCCTTGCTCTGGATTGACGAGATTGTTTTTGAAATACACTTTCTTTTTAATCAGGAAAATTTCCTTCTTTTATTTACAGTAACGGCAACACGTACAGCATCATCTACTTCAACGAATGCAATGCCGTCCGGTATTCATTCTTCAGTTGGTAGTTCCAGTTCATCATCACTCACAGTAAGCAACAGTCGTCTTCCTCTTGATGACGGTACGGTACTGAAAAAATGTCACAATTCAACATCGAGCCCAAAAGTTCGTGAATTTAATGACACCGCTTCTGAAGCATCAGATTGCTGGACTAAGGAATCCATCAAACAACCTGTTTCTGGTAATGTGGATGATAAGCATGTAAAAAAAGAGGCACCAAATATGTTCAAAGTTATTCAGAGCTATATGGGTGACCGGAAAAGTAAAACATCTAATGATCAGGTAAAAGTATGCAGTATTTTTTCAAAGTTTGCTTGAATATCTAATTACTAAGATAGTTGATGCGAATTAGTGAGGATCTACAAATTGAAGTTCAACGTCTCGGTCTTTTCAGTGACAGTTCAGGTATCAAGTAGTAGAATTTAGTTCGGCCTAAAGCTTCAGTGTAAAGAAGTTTCAAAATATTCGTTCAAGTTTCAGTTTTTTTTTGATCACTGAAAATTTTACCAAAAATAAATATTTCTTTCGGTTTACTTTAGCTCTTAATTCATCCTATGTTTCTTATTTACCGATCCTTAACTTGTATTCCCTCTTTTCAGTTAGCTACATTTGACTTTGTTAAACATTTCTGTTGTTTTTAGCTGGCTTTAACACTATGTGAATGGGGTATTTCGAAGGAAAATTTAGCCGACGAACTTCTCTGTCAAATTATGAAGCAGTTGACGGGCAACGAACGATTTGATTCAATACGAAGAGGATGGGAATTACTTGCTATATTTCTATCTTTTTTTTCACCTTCAAATCCGGAAACAACTCAAAAATTAACTGAATTTATTGAATCGAATTCTGATCGATTGTTGGATATACCCGAAGTAACATCTTTAAAAATGTGGCCTTCGGATATTTGAACAAATGAAGTGATAAATTTGAATAAGGGGTGATTATAAATTTATGAATCGATGAAAAGAAGAGAGGGAGCCGGAGAGCATTTGGAGTCTTTTACGGATTGTCATGATTTTCTGATTTTATCTAGGTGCCGGTCTCGAATTATGCCATTCAATGCAGTAGACGTCTTTCACGTTTATCGGCTATACGACCAAAACCGTCACTTAGTCTGATCCAAGAATCCCGTATACATATTTTCAATCCACCGCAGTTTTGCACTCCTTTGGAGGAATTGATGGAAATGCAGTCCGAAAAATATCCGGAAAGGTTCGTTTCGTTGATTTAGACGTTAATTTTGTTTTAAAACTGTTTTCTTTCATTATTTGGTCAAATATTTCAATATTGAATATGATAAAAATTGAAAAGATTCGTCTGTTCATCACCTGTCAAGCTTTGTTTTTAAAATTGAAATAGGCTGATACGAAGAAATAGAGAGGGAAGGATGATCGAATTCAGTAACAGTTGTTTTTTGCTTTAAATTTAGAAAAAACGCATGAAAGAATTATGGCAGTAATTTCTATTTTTCATTTTTCGGGACTATGTTATTTTTGAACTGGTGGTGATTACTGAAAATGTTCCAAAAATCTTTTAGCAGATACATGAACAAACAATTGATCGTTTTACACATTAGTTACTTTTTTGTTTTTGATGACCTTTCGTTATTATCTTCTGGGGAGTAATTTTCATCACTATTTTTTTGGTAAGACATATCGGTGTATTTCTAGCTTTTCCATAAAGTACTTTGAGTACATTAAAATTTTCTTAGCCCAAATTCGTAGTTGTTGTTTTCAGAATCTTACCTTGGCTCGAGACAACATTAATAGATTTGATATTATCAGCAGAAGGACAGCATACCGAGGGTATTTTCCGTGTTCCAGCTGATCCAGATCATGTACATACAGGTAAAATGAGGCATCGAATTTGTGCGTTCGATCAGTCTAGAAATTGAACAATATTCAAAAAACAATTTTAAGTATTCTATTTTTTGAGTTGGTATCGTACTACTTTTTCGCAAATGTAACTTATTTCAAGAAAAGTTTCCGAAGGAAATGAGCTTGAACATCATATGGCTTCCATTTTCTAGAAACTTTCAAATCTTTTTGACTAGAATTCATCGCTACGAATCATTTTTTGTATAAACTTTAGCAATGAAGAGATATAGTTGAGGTCATATCGGACTAACTTGCCTATTGATATTTAGCAAGGTTACGTCTTGATCGAGGGCTTATTCCGGTTGTACGTGATGCACATGTACCAGCAGCTTTGTTAAAACTGTGGTTACGTTCACTGCCAGAACCACTATTACCGGATACTTTTTATCTGCGTTGTTTAGCTGTGTGTGATCAACCAGAAGAAGCGTGTCGCATAGCTGAGTTGCTACCTGCTGTGAATCGTCTGGTTTTAGCAAAATTACTGGAACTTCTTCAGGTGTAAATTTACGTATTCTTATGATAATTACTGTGATAAAATTAATTGTAGTTGAAGGCATGAAAATTTATATCATCCATATTTTGTTTTTCAATCGTTTGAGTTAATTTTATTGTTTTGGAGAGTAGCAGTGCACTGTTTTTTTTTAAATAAATATATATATTACAGCTGCTAGCAGAAGAAGAAACCGTAAAATATACGAAAATGGATGTGTGTAATTTAGCAATGGTAATGGCACCTAATGTACTACGATGTGGTAGTGATGATCCACGTGTTATTTTTGATAATGCTAGGCGAGAAATGACCTTTCTGAAAACGCTCATTGTGCACTATGATACTTCTTTTATACATTCGATTTCCTGAATCCCAAACAAAAATTGCTCCTTAAGGTGCAAGAAGTAGTAAAAAGAAATTTTGAAATTTCTTAGAATTATTGAAGCAGTCTTATTGATCTCACATGAGCTGATTGTTCAGTGAAGCGTTTTTAACCTTGTTTTTTTCAACTTGTTTGTGGATTCTGTCATTCGTCTAAAACGAATAAACTTAAGTAAATATTCGGAGATTAAAATTTTTCCTTTTATTTTTTTTATTTCATTGATTTAATGTGTTATTAGGTTGGAGCTTTTTTTTTCTAAGAAAAAGAGAACCTTCAAATAAGGCCATATTATAAAATGCTCTTACTAGGTTGTAAATTTTGTCATTTCATTGATTTAAATGCTTATCAGATTAATTTGCTCATTGATACAAAGAAGTTTATAATTTCCTTGCGGAGGTATTAAAGTTCAATATCGTCGTTGTACATCAAAATTATACCATTTATTGATTAGCAGGGTATTTTATTCGTTACTTGCACTTTCATAATCAATCGTAAGCATCTAATTTTACTGTTCACTCAGTACCGTATCAACTTTGAACTTTCAACTTTGGTGATAGTAACTCTTTGATTCATACTGCTCGGTTCCATAAACGAATGTCGACAACTTTGCTTAAATTTATTTAAATTTAATTCAGCTACCAGTTGGTCGTTGATATTGTTTCTTCTGCATTTGTCATAAATTTTTTTGAGTTCGAAGTTAACGAATTTATTTAGCTACCAGTAAACAGACTAATTAATTTGATACGGTGATTTTTAATTTTTGATTTTGACATTCTGATCATTTTATTACTGTATTTTTCATGTCAATTTGGAAGATATAACTTTTCATAAGTATCATTAACATATGATATATGTACAGGTAAGGTAATATTATTCTTTTTTGATAAGAACAGATTTAACAATTTTTCACCAATGTCAGCAACAATATTTTCTAATTTATTTGTGGGTACTTTTTTCTTTATAAAAATTGTTTGCATGTTTTTTCTTTTTTGATTGTACTTTTTTTTCAAGTAATCATCTAGTCAAAGGTTCTTTACATGTAGTAATTTCTGTTATTTTCATATGATCATATTATTGATTGACAAAATAAAACAATAAATACCTCATAAGAAGGCGGAAAAAAATGATTTTATTTGAAAGCATATTATTTTTTGATTATCAATTAATATATCCTCGGCATTGAATTTTTTTTCTTTTTAAATTGAAGGAAAACAAATTTTGAACTTCAGAATTTGAATGAAATTTGGGATTTTGTATGAATTAGATAAAAATGAGTTGAATTTTTGGGTTTTAAATGGGCTTCGATATTTCTGTAACATTTAGTACATATATGTGTTTTTTTTTCACGAAATCGAACGTGAAAGAATGAATTTTTTATGAGAGAATTTGAAAGTTTTATAGGTGTATTGTACGATTATGATGATATAAGTATGGAAGATATTGAAGATGTTATAATGCATATTCCAACAACCGTAAAATCGGATCGAAATTATGTGACTGTACGGAGACGTCAAAAAGGCGATGGTGAAATATTTCATGGCGATAGTTATGTTCCAGGTATGTATGTCCTCAAGATTCCACGTAGTTTGCGTAACATACACAAGTTGAACTGCAGTGTATTTAAGTTTAATTTCATTTGATCAATGAGGTATTTTTGTGGGCTTATATATTGAAAAATTTTTGATATAAACTTTTATTAGTCTTAAATTTGAGCAAAATTTTAAACAAATTCAAATTTATGTGTATCGAAATCAATATCTTTAGTTTAAATAATGTTTGCTGAATAATTTTTAATTTCTTCAGAAGATTTTTTTTTTGTGGAATTTAAAAACATCTTTATTATATAGATGGCAGAATTGTAATCTTACGGCATTTTTAAAATTTTTTTTGTAATCCTAGTTAAATGAAAATTTTTTTAAAGGAACGCATAAAATCTACATACGAACATGGGGTTGCACGCATAATACGAGTGATTCGGAGCAGATGGCTGGTTTATTATCAGTAGCTGGTCATCAATTAACAAATAAAAAGGTTAATAACGGTTGTCTTATAAATTGAAGCTTCATTTTATTGATTAGTTTTTCAATTGAAGTCTTTGAAATTGTATTTTAGCATATAATTTAAGCATTTTCTTTGATTTTTAGGAAGATGCATCTCTATGGATTTTAAATAGTTGTACTGTAAAGACACCATCTGAAACACAATTGGAAAATATGGTACGAGAAGCTCGAAAATTGAATAAGTTTATTATTGTTGCAGGCTGTGTATCTCAGGTAATATAATGTGTCTAATTTTAACCTTTTTTGATTTTTTGGCTATACTTTAAAATTATTTTTGACTTATAATTTTAAATTTTATCTGAAACACAATTGGAAAATATGGTACGAGAAGCTCGAAAATTGAATAAGTTTAATTCATTGATTGCAGAGCTGGTATCACTTTTTTTCTAATAATTTGTAGAAAGGGCTTATTTCATTTAGCTATTTTAAAGGCTGAACCAAATTTGCAATTTTTGGAAGGAATCTCAATAGTCGGTGTGAAACAGATTGAATGTGTAATTCAAGCAGTGGAAGAAACATTAAAAGGAAATTGTGTTCGTTACTTATCACGGCGAAAACCAAATTCTAACATGCTACTTCCAAAAATACGAAAAAACAAATTCATCGAAGTCAGTGGGAAACAAATATATTTTAAAAATAAATCTAAATCTTTAATTTTATTCGTTTGAGACAATTTTTCTGAGGTTTTAAATTTGTTATATTGCAATTGTAGGACATCTATGAAATACAGATTTTCAATAGCTGCAGCTTGAGAATTTATGATATTTTATTAAATTTTCCACCTGTTTTCTAAATGATTTGATAAAGGGTAAGTGATAGCTCTAGCAGATAAGTAATGACTCGTTTACTTAACTTTTCATTTTTTTGAACAAGAATTTGCGAGTCAAAAAACAATTATGCGAAGCATGAATGATTAATGTTTTACAGATTCTTGCCATTAGTAGTGGTTGTTTGAATCACTGCACATATTGCAAGACGAAATCTGCTCGTGGAAATCTTCTTAGCTATCCACTTGATAGTTTACTGGAACGAGCACGAAATGCATTTACAGAAGGCTGCAAAGAACTTTGGTTAACATCCGAAGATTTGGGTGCTTGGGGTCGTGATATTGATATGGTATGTTTTATCAGTTTCTTGACATTCTCATAAAAATTTTTCATGGCAAACAAAGCAAAGAAGTTTGTTTATTGAAACAGTAAAATAAACGAATGAGTAATGTAAGCATATAAGAACATGGTTATCATTCATTTAATTAAAATAGTATTTTCGTTCCTCTGTAGTGTTTCTTAATAATATGATTTAGCAATAAATTTTCCGTAATCTATACTGAGAAATTTTTAACAAATAATTGAACAATTAGTTATATAACATTCTATTTCGTAACAATAAATATGAAATAATTTTTCCGTGATGTATATTTACCAATTTCATTCCTTTTTTTTTGACTAATGCACTAATTAATTAACATTGTTCTAATAGTAATTTTTATCGGAAGAGTGCTATGAAAAATACATAAATTCCATCATATCTTGTAGGATTATTTCATTGCTGTATTACTCTTAAAAAGTTTTTAATTAACGTTATTCCTTCTCAACTAAAGGTAGAAAATTCATAGAGCGATAGTGAACTCCATATTTCTTATTTTTTTGGTTTATTTTTCTAATTTTTGTGAAGATTTTTTATAACTTTGTTAGCAATAAATCATTTTCTTTTCTTTCTTCTTATAATAAATAGAAAATAATACCGTTGTATCTTTTTTTAATTTTCAATTTTAGGTTTTGCCAGATTTACTAAATGCATTGGTGAAAATCATCCCTGAAGGCTGTATGTTACGTTTGGGTATGACAAATCCACCTTATATACTTGATTTTCTTGAGGTTAATTTTTCTCAATATTTCGTTTTGTAGGATGATTGAAAAACTGAAGAGAAAAATTAATTTTCGAAATTGGAACATTACAGTATATTGCAGTTTAATTCGTTTTATGATACACAATGTACTGTGTATTTTTTTTAGGAAATTTCGGAAATTTTAAATCATCCACGAGTGTATTCTTTTCTTCATATACCTGTTCAATCGGGAAGTGATGCTGTTTTATCGGATATGAAACGTGAATATAATTGTGCTGATTTCTGTCGAGTTTGTGATTATATGACCAAAAAGTTAGCTATTTTAGAAATTTCATGATTTCATTGTCTGAAAAAACCAGTTTTATGAATTTGTGATTCATAAACTGAAAAAAAGAGGGGAGGGAGAAGGGAAGAAGTTGGGATTTTGTTGTAGTATAGAAAGATTACTTGAATGTATTTATCTAGTCCGTAAAAGATAAAAGAAGAGAATTTACCATTTCACTACCAGTAAGAAACGTTTTACAGCGTTCCCAATATCTATATAGCAACAGATTTCATTTGTGCTTATCCAACCGAAACAGAAAGTGATTTTGAAGAAAGTTTGGAATTGGTACGAAAGTACCGTTTCCCTTCATTATTTATTAATCAATTTTATCCACGAATTGGAACTCCAGCTGCAAATCTGAAGAAAATCGACACAATTGAGTTATGATTTAATGGTTTTCCAAAAATATTGCAAAATTGTACATATCTCTTGAATTTCTTTTTTAGAAATGTGTTGCGTGGAGTAATACCGGAGATAATGTAGAACAGATAAAGATGAATAATTACACAATTATCTTTTCTCACTGCCAATAAATAAGATGAACCAAAGAGACAAGAAAGACTGCTGTAGGTAGATCATATAAGGATATCTGATTTGAATCACTGATAGCTAAGCAAAAGGACCAAATCAACGGATTATGGTCATGACATACTTCTCGACAGTTTATCCAAAAGATTTAGTTATTACGAATGATTTTCTTAATTGTGAATGAAAGTACATAAAGTTCGCTAATTTTTTTAATTTGATGTGATTAGAATTTAATGTTACAACAATTTTTAATAAAATTTTAATTTGCTACTTGAAATTAAATATTGCTTAAATTAATACCGGAGATACTGATTATTTAAGTAAGGCAGATTTTTTATACACTTTTTCCGTACATTTACCTCATTCACATAAACTTCTAATATATTTCAACAAGGAATATTGTTGATGAATTAGGTTGCATTTCGATTCCTATTTACATATTCGACTAACGGCAACTACTTATGATTCAGAAATAAGTTAGAAATTCGGAATAAACTATTATTTTTTCTTTTAGGCTCGCCGTCGAACGGCAGAAATGTCAACGCTTTTTCGATCATATTCAAGATATGATAAAGAAAGAATTGGTGAAACGCAACGAGTTCTTGTTTGTGAATTAGCAACTGATCAAAAACATTATGTAGGCCATAACAAGTGCTACGAGCATTTTCTTATACCTTCAAAAAACTGCCTTTTAGGCAAATGGGTTCATGTGCGTATCGTAGATGTTTCAAAATTTTATATGAAAGCTGTTTTGTCAAGTTGTGACGGTGATGTTTCAGTTGGTGGTATTTCATTGCTAACATACAGCTATTGGTTAACTGCTTTTAGTGCGATAATTTCAGTTTTTATTTGGTTACTGCTGTTGTAGTGGTATAATATTTGATTGTTTATCTCTATTTTAAGGTTTGATTAAAATTAAAAAGGTCATTTGTTGTTAATTAATTGAAAACAAACAGTTAATTTGATAAGGAATGAAACAAAAAGCGAAATGGAATTAAATTAGGAAAGGCGAAAATTGGATATTTTACGGAAAAAAAATATGCATGAACGGAAATCTTACTGAAAATCGTCCTTAGGAAAACAAAAAAAAAAACTAGTTATTGTTAATTGACGAAATTAAACTGCAAAAGAAAAATCGCAGAGGTATACTGTTCACAGGATGGGGGTCATGATAATTAGAAGTGAAAGATGTTAACTCCATAATTAACTGTGAAACGCGATGACAATAATTACCGAAGAGAATGAATCGTGGGATCGTTTAACTTGTATAATTTAATCTCCATTTCTGATCAAGGTCAAATTCCCAGATTGCTAATGAGGTCAAAGGTCACTTAAAAGCTTTATTGATACCCCCAGGCATGCTTTGCTATTCATGCACTCACGAATTAATTTGCAAATTGTAGTTGGGCCATTTTTTGCTTTCAATGAATTGCTAGGCTGGTGAAGTCCATCCCACTAAATCGAGGTTAAAGTTCAATCTTTTATATATGCTGCGTAGTACGAACAGGGGTAAGAGTGTTTTGGTTATATTCTACAGTCTCAAGATAAATTCGTCCGAACAACAGCTATACTTATATCTCTGTTATTCAAATAAAGTTGAAAGTAATAACGGTGACAAATCACGTCCTCGAGCAACCTTGCCAAAGTTACACGATGGCATGCAAAGGATTAGATTATTCCACAGCGTCAGTCTCTGCTTCTGACTATGATAACGGTAATTTTCTTTTTTTCATTAAGGCCCTCCGTTAAGGCTGTGTAAAATTAAGTTGTTGTAGTATAGCATTGAGTGTGACATGTAGTGGTAGTTGGCCTAACAGGATTTCGAAATGAGGTGATTGGTGGGTTTTAGTTAAGTCAATGTCAGTGAAACAACTGTTCCCTTCTTAAGGAGATTAACATGAATACGATAGCCAACCAAATTTTTATTTATGTGGTTTTTTTTATTTGGTTCGAAAATAGTTTTGAAATTTCATTTTTATTGTTTTTATAATTAATTACATTTCATTTCTAACATGCAGTAACTTATTAATTGCTTTATTTTTAAAGTCTCTACTAACTTTTTGACTATTGATTTTGTAAAATCTTTATGGTTGTTCAAATTCAGAATAGCAAAGGAAAGAAAAGGAAAACTAAGAACTTTATTTTGAATTTATGTGCAGTGAAATGAGATATCTTGAAGTGACGTTTTTATTTTCCCAGAGTTTCCACGCGAAGATGTGAAGGTGTACTTAATTTTAAGATAAGTAATTGCGAAATTATTGCATAGTGTTGAGTTCAAAATATTAATGTTTTTCTCTCTGTAAACTTTATCCAGTTTTTCAGTATTCGGTAGCGATGACCTTACTGTAACACCCAATCGGTTGTTTTGGCTAATGCGGAAGAATAATGGAGAGAGAGTGCGAGATGCTGAGGGATTTCGTTTACGAGCTGCTGGCATATGTACACGAGGTGAAGGCAGTAGTCGGGAAATTTTATTGATTACGGGTGGCAAAGACGATGGTCGGTGGATCATTCCAGGTGGAGGCATTGAGAAGGATGAAAATGAATCGGATGCTGCATTACGTGAGGTTTTTGAAGAAGCTGGAGTTAAAGCAGAAATTTTGGCTCGTGTGGGGGAATTTAGGGTTAGTACCAATATTATTTATCTCTGTGATAGCTTAAGTTTTTTTATTTGTTTTTGTGGATCGAAATTCGAGTGATTTTGGCAATCTAGTTTTTGTACCAGGAAAATTGTGAATTTCTATAAATTAAAGAGGCAGTGAACGTATGGATAAAACGGGAGAATTAAAAATAGATGAATAACGATAAGTCTCAAACACTATACTAACCTTGTGATCAGGTTTTCATGCGGTATTGTCCGTAACTCTTTAGGTGAAATAAATTTACTGTCCCGTAAATTTGTTTCTTCGTGAGATACCGTAGCATGTCTCCGATGTTAAAACAATCTCTCAAGCACCTTGTTTATCATTTTATAATTATCCGGATAATGTATCAGAATACGAAAGGGAGTTAATGAAAACAGAATGGTGACCAGACCCATCCTTAGTTTTTAATTCATTTGTAATAAATTTAAGTTATTTAGCTTTGCCTAGTATTCGAGATTGGTATGGATTTTCTTTCTGCGTAGCTGTAACTTTCAAATTTAGGATGAAGAAAGACGGCACCGGACAGTGGTATTTCTGTTGACAGTTACGGAAGAATTAAAGGAATGGGAAGATGGCTGTTTTGGCCGACAGCGGGAATGGGTAAGCCTAGAAGAAGCATTGCGACGGGTGAAACATTCGCAAACATGTATTATTGAACATATTTGTAGGATGTAGCTCAAATTGACTTTGATTGCATTCATCTGTCCTCATTTTTTTTTTTTTTTTTTTTTTTTGTTAATTTTGAAAACGAAAGAATTTTGTTTTGCATTTTTTCAGGTATAAAGTATTACTTTGAAGCTTAAATTTGAATTTATCATTAGATATGACATTACGTGTGTGTGTTTTTCTTTTTTATTGTTTGTTGGTAGTTATGTTTTCTTTAAGCTTTTGATTTATTTTTACATCGGTTTGGAGCGTATTCTCATTAGATCACATGCCCACCATTGAAAATCCTACATTTGATTTGGATAAAATGTAGAATAAATATGCAGTTGAGAGCTTGAAAAATCAAGGATGTGTAGTTTCCAAACTATACATTGTCATTTGATTCATCGCTCTTGCAGCCTGTTACTATCAATAAAAACATTTTCATTTATGCGATTATTTCCTAGGTAGCTTGCCTGACACAATCCAACCATTGTTTTCATTGATCTTCGTTAGATCAGTATTCTCACCAAAATATATGGTGTCTTATCATGGAATCACTTCCCTTTTCTTCGATTTGCAACTTTGGAGGTAATGATTATTGCTGCAACACACTATAATTTGAAAAATAAAACTGGACTGGATCATCTCAGCGCGAAGAATCTGGAAAGTTAATATAAGATCATTGCAAGGAGTCCGCAGGACTTCGCAAGAGGCCTTATAAAGTATGCATTTTGTCCGTTTTTTTGCATCGTTGAAACGGCTTACTCTAAATAAAAGTTTCAACAACAAACAATGTAAAAAAAAAATGCGGAACCAAACTCTGGTTGTGACGTAGTGTTAGATATCCTGAATTGTGTAGTTAATTACAACAATAAACAAGATTTGACTGGACATGTTGAAGTTTTACGTAAAGCTAACAAAATGGAAAATATTACAGATTAAAAGCAATGAAAAAAAAAAAACTACAGATTTCGTTCACTGGTATTATTCGAACAGTGGTTCCGCGCTAACACTGTACAAAGCCATCGCATACAACGATCAATATTGAGACCTTGTAATGCAGATATGGGAATAAGAGCCAAGTCACCTATATGTCTTTCATCCGTCGTTAAAACTTTGATTATTTCCGTCCCTGCGCATTCTTCAATATCACTTTTATTACAGACCACTAATACTGGCATTTTCTGAATCGCTTCATTGTTCATTACCAGTCCTGAAATTAAGAGTTTTTGAGATAATTCATGCATAAAAATCTTCGACTAAAATGCCTTCCAGGTACTAAGATATCATTTTTACGCTTACTGAAGGCTTCTTCAACTTTTTGAAATCGATCAGTATCACAGGAATCAACTACAAATATGAGTGCATGTGAATCGTTGAAATATTTGTGCCACAATGATTGCAATTCTTCCTGTCCGCCAAGATCCCAAAAACTAAGACGAAGAGAACCAATAATAATCGTACCAACTGCAAACATTTTTTAAATTACCTTAAATGAAATAAGTTGACGAAAAGAAAAAACGAGTCAGTGAAATATGTGATAACTTACCATTCAAGCCAACAGTGCTTCTAATCTTCAGTGGATTTAACATCTCATAATTCTTAACAAATCTTGCTTTGATTTGTTCGAGAAATGTCTGCAAAAATCACAAAATAAATCTTCACAACTAATCGGCAACTACTTTAAGGAGGGAATAACTTTCACAGAAACTCAAAATGATTTCATCTATTCTAAGCAAATTTTAAGACTTGCAACTGAAATGTCTGAGTTAAGAAGTATCCTTGAAAAACAAAACCATCCGGGAAGCTAATGAAAAATCTTCAGATTTCAAAAGTGCTTGCCGTTTTTCCAGCATTATCTAATCCAACGATTAGGACTGAATAATTGCTCTTTTGCCATAAACGCTGCCATATACCAGTTCCAAGCGTATACATTCAGTAAATACACGACTCTTTTGGTTTACCCATCAAGTATATCGGAGAGAAAAGAGCAATAGATCACAATCCTGAAAAAATTTAAACAAACGAAAATTTGAATATGCAAAAAAAGAGTGAATGGTAAGCAAATCATTAAAAATCATTTCTAATACAGCACCAAATCATTTGTAAACATTTCAGCAAAGGTTTTCAATCAAATTATATTTCATCGACGCTGCCGTCCCTCATCCTGCATCCTCTAAGTTCTGGAAGATTTCAGGATTTCAGGATAATAAGCAGAAAACGACATCACAGGGAAGGACACAGCTTGTAAACATAGTTGTAAGCTAATTTAGTTCTCTTACAACGAAAATTTGTTTTGTTAAGAAAGTATGGAGAGGTGGAGGTGGCGAGAGGAGGGAAGGGGCGACGTTCGTTTTGTGGCGCAGTGTGCAGGCGGGTTTGTCGTGTCAGGAGTGGGGGGTTTGTAAGGCAAATGCGATAGATGGGGAGTGATCTGATAGGAATGCTTGTAATAATTTGGTTTAATGACAGATTTTTATCATAAGTGAAATATTTTTCTTCAAATTCACCAAAAAGTTATTTAAAATTTAGCGATTTATTCAAGTTAAATTAAGCATTGCAAAAAGCTTTCTCTCTACCTTTCCTAGTCTCACTATTTTTTTTTCTTTTTCCTATTTTACAGTTCAGTATGTTCCATTTTAATCCATTTATCTATTATAATGAACAGTGATGATCAGATTTTGTTCAGTCATTTTCTCTTGTGTTTTCCTCTCTCTATTTCTCTCTTATCCTTCGATCATTTCTTTAATTAATTAAAGAAGAGAAAAAAAGATGAAGGAGAGAGAGAAAGAGGGATGAAAAAAATGATTTATCTATCCAAATCAAACTTAGCTCACTGATCAAAATGTCATTGGATCTCTCAAAAATCCAATTTCAGTGGTTTCTTTTTTTCATTACCTTTTTCAACTTTTAAGTTTAAATTACGAAAATAAACCGAAAAATTGCAAAAACGTGAGATGTCGAATGGACTGGTTCAACGACGTAAAACAGTTGCGACATCTGTCAAAACCGATGAGGTAAAATAGGCTTGGACAGTTTATCGGTATACTTGACCAATTTTGCACCGTGCGTGGCGAATTAATCCGTAGACCTAGCTAATTTCTTTTAATATAAACAAATGACAGAATATGTTAAGTATTTGCACCTTCAGACATTGTAGAATTTTTTGACTTTTTCGCGTTTTTATGAAATTATAATTTTTTCTTTTGAGGATGCGAAAATAGATAATATTGAAAGTGACGATTCGAAAGACGAATTTGATGATGATAAGACCACGAGATTGACCTTAATGGAGCAAATTTTGCTGCTTGGATTAAAAGATAGAGAAGTAAATTTTTTTAAATAATCGAAATATTTAATTGAAACTTTTACGACATATTCCTAAAATAATTATCACTCGTATAAAAAGATCTCAACGAATAGTTATTTTGAAATTATTGATATAGAATTGATATTTACAAATTTCATCGACTACACGGTCAAAATGCCGTGCCGATTGAACTGTAAAAGTGGTAAGTCCCTTGTTATTATTCAGGGTTACACATCATTCTGGAATGACTGCATTAGTAGTGGTCTTCGTGGTTGCATTCTCATTGAACTAGCACTGAGGAACCGGATCGAATTAGAGAAATGTGGAATGCGCAAAAAGAGTTTATTGAACAGGAAGGTCTAGTTTTATGGCATGTACTTATATTTCTGATATACATATGCCATATATGTTTTATACGAGGAGTAGCTTACTAAAGGATTGAGCTTTTTCTTTAATTCTGGTAAATTATGTATTTTTTAAAAATCTCTTTATGCAAACGTTATTGCTGTTGGTGTATGTGTTTAGAAAGTGCAAAGAATAAATTATGCAGAAAGCCATAGAATTTCTATTATAGGATTTGGTAGTCATAGAATTATTCCAGAGCAGAAATTGATACTCATTCAGTCTTTAGAAATGAAGCTTTCCACTACAAAGAAAGAGAAATGGCTTTTTTTTGCTGATTTCCATGGCATTTCTATTGTTTTGATTATTCCTACTTTAGGTTATATTAAAAAATGATCAACCCACTGGTGATGTGATTTTGGACGAAGCATTAAAACATATCAAGGAAACACAGTCTTCAGAAACCGTGATAAGTTGGATCGAATATCTCAGTGGTGAAACGTGGAATCCACTGAAATTGCGTTATCAGGTTATATTTTTTAATTTTCAATAGTGTATCTTTGTGTTTACTTCGCTTTTATTTAGTTCATCTAAATTTCAAGGACTGATTTGTCAGTTCAAAAGTGTCTAATATGCTGAAATGTTTTGTATAGCTTCGTAATGTGCGTGAGCGGTTGGCGAAAAATTTGGTCGAGAAAGGTGTACTAACGACGGAGAAGCAAAATTTCTTCCTCTTCGATATGACTATCCATCCACTTCACGATGGTACAATGAAACAGAAACTGATAAAGGTTTCCATTTTTTCTTTCTTTTTTTTGAAATATATCAAGGGATGCGAGGCCTGAATGGACTAAGGCCTGTATAGTCTTTGTGTTGATGTTATGAAAATTATTGTTGGAAATGTTGATGATGTAAAGGTTATAGTTAGACCCCGCGAAAGGGTGATATCGTTATAATTCAGACTCCGAACATATTAACTCTGAAATTGTTGAAATTTTCACCAATCATATCGGCGACAGTTGCAGCTTACAGTCATACTGTTCATTTTGTCGCTTCACTTGGTGTATCATTGCTTCCTTTGAATGATAAGCAAACATCAGGGTGTTAATACATTATGGAGAAATGAAACAATCATAGTTCACCTTTTCCTCATCACTTTTAAACTTATAGGATTCTTTTTGCCATTTGGAGTGGCTTATTTTTGTAAATCTATCATTATTCATCGATATTGATCCAAGTAAATCAAGTATCTTGTTTATATTTGTGCATGAAAATAGAATTCGACCGTGATTTCTTATCAAATCGGACGTCAATTAATTTGGTCAATAATCAGTTGTCCAAATTTCCTACTGTCGCCCATCATATTTTTCTTGGATATCAATTATGATGAATTGTGTCTTTCTGCTGAGCTTAATTGGACATTCATTATAAATTTATTAACGAATAGAAGTCGAAATTAATCAGAAGGGAGAAGCGGATACTAACCACTTTTACCACTTTTTTTGTTTCAGACGTTGCAAGAAGCTGTATTATCGCGGTGGACTAATGATGCGCACAGAATGGAGAAAAGAATGATATCGCTGGTCGTGTTGGCTCATGCTAGCGATGTATTGGAAAATGCTTTTAACCCTCTTTCGGATCAGGTTAATTTTCATCATTTGTTTCAATAGTAGTTGAACATCGGGAATGTCTAGGGATTGTAAGCTTTTCGCGATACGACAGACGTAATAAATTTGTGAGCAGTATCGCAACACTCAGCATTTGTTGGATTACGATTTGATTGTCGCACTCATCTATTTTCCACGAATCTATAATTTTTTTCTTTTGGGAAAATATCTTAGCAGTACATGTCATAAGTCCTTATCGGATTCGTGTCTGTGTGATATCCTTCATTTATAAGAGAATTGAATTCATAAATATTTTTAAATCAAATATCACATGCACTCAACATAGACTGATTTGATTTAACTATGTGAACAGAGTTTTACATTTCTTCCTTTAGGATTATGAAATAGCAATGAAGCGTGTACGATCTTTACTTGAACTTGATTACGATGCTGAAAGCCAAAAGAAAAAAGATACATGCGCTGATGTGATGTGGGCTGTTTTTGGAGCCTTCAACAAATAACTTTACATAGATGACTCCACGGAAGTTTATTGCTAATAATGAAATGGAATAGTCACTTTTTTGGGATGATTTCGTTTTAGGGGTTGTTACAGAATCCGTATTTTGTTAGTAATGACATTTTATGGTTCCACATGATTTACTTCTTTTGTTTATTCGCTTATTGTTCATTATTAACTCGTTTCTTTCATTTATCAGTTTCTAGTGCAGTAAATTGTGACCGGCAAGTAAGGGGTCTGCAAAATTTATGTGTGAGACAAATTGTACTCTACAATTGCGATCATGGCAATCTTGATCACCATTTGCCTTATTTGCTGATACATTTGTTTGTAGTGTATTCCAGTAGCAGTTCTTCTAGAATGTGTATCTAGTAAATTTGGTCTTTGTTTTTATTTTTTCATTTGTTCAAAAGAGGTTTGGAGTGGATGAACATTAAAATTTCCCTGCGTAGTAGACTATTTTTCAAAACTTATTTCGGCGTGTGCATAGTTGTACGCGCGTGTGCCTTTGCTTAAAAAAATATTATTCGGAATAAGAGCTATTGAGATGTTCATATGGTTATTTGTATGTATGTATACATCTTTCTGTATTTGTATGCTTGAAAATATTAAACTTTAAATCATTTATTGTGCCTTTATTGCCAATTTTTTATTTCTTAAGTTGATAATTCTTATTCTGTATTCGTTAAATTACGTTTCAGGCTTTGTGCTTTTCTTATTTGCTACATGGTTTCTTTACGTAGATGTTATTACATAATTGCGAGATTTCTATTGAGGTGGTCTTTTTAATTTTTGGTTTTTTTTGTTTTATGAATTTAAAACGATTATGTAATGCTTTCTTCAGATTTTTTTTGTGGGTACTAAGAAAAATAAAAAGGTTGTTAAAGAAATATTTCATAATTCCTTCTTGTATTACCTGTGGATGAAATTCGCTTTGGCCAGTGTTCACAGTGTTTTTACTGGTCTCTACTATTAGACTAGTTTAGACCGGTTTAATGGTTGATGTTAGGAAATTGTAATAACATTGGATGTTCAGATATGTTTTCGCATGCAATTACATTGCTGATGATAGAACATGATAGTATGAAATAGGTTGTAAGATTTTAAGGTAGCTTCTAAAAAATGCTAAATGCAAGGAAGTGATGAATTCAAGTTGATTGTTTTCCGTATTAATTACCTTCGAAATGTTATTCTTCGTATCGCTTGATTTGTTTTAAAACTGTATATACTTCGCATACATATATCACAATCTAAAACTTTATAAAATGTTTAAACAACTGAAATGAAGTTGCATTTCTTTTCCTTTTCTCCTATGTTTTCAGTTTTTCATTATCCCATTAATATGTTTCGTTATCATTAGTTTTTCTTCCTTATTTTGTTACCTTAATTTTGGTGGAATATTTTGTTTTCGTAAATTTAATACATGCAACGGTTGTTTTGAAATTTTTTCAACAAGTCAATAAAAGTATATTTTTTGGTTGGATTTTTACATGATTTTGGTGTTTTGATTTTTTCATTAGTAATAAAAGTGACATATGATAACTGGGTTTACAAATTCAATAAGTCTAATCGACTCATATGACCACGCAACGTAGAATTATGTGACGTTTGGAAGTCAAAGTAAAGGAATTGGTTGCCAAATAAGGAAAGATTATTCCAACTTAAGTGGCCCATCCCTATTAGACTCATCGGCTTCTCCATGGACGGCTTGTAATTAATCCTGAAAGCATTTTGTAAACGAAGTGCTTGATAGTCAAGCTGTTGGAGCATGCGACGATTCTTTCACGTGCTGAAATACATGCTCGAATCGTTGTTCACTCAATGAGACTGCATTTATTACATAAGACATTCCAAAAGCAAAATTAAATTTAAGGCCGACCAATTGATCTTTTGACGAATTTTCGAACTGCAAGTAAGTGGGCGTGTGTAACACGTCTGGTAACAATGAAAGTTCTCATAGGCTTGGATGAGCAGTTTCATTGCGCGGTGGGCTGCGTTACTTTATGGTGGGATTGAAATGGTCATTCAGGGATTCTGGTTTGTATTCTTGTTACCGTGTGGTTTTATTTTGGGTTTTTGCCGGGATACATTGGGTCTGAAATTGGTGGTAGTATTGGGGTAGTCTGGGCGCACGAATAATCTTAAGACTCAGGCTATTTCTTCAAGCTTCTGATGAAAGTATTGTATAAATTAAAAATTAAAATGGCTCTAGAACCTAAGTTTAGGTCGGGAGTTTGGTTTTGAATATCTGCGTACTTTGTAGAAAATTTCTAACTCTTTCATATCATTTGGTTATCTTGGCGATCGTTGCAACTAGCTCATGGTTATACCACTATAAACAGTAGATTAAATACTTCGGACTAATATTCAGTATAATTTTACAGGTCTTTAGTGTAGTTCTTTGGTTCAAATGATATTTCTTCAAATTCTTTACTTTTTGTCGATCGAAGATTTAATTCATCCTCTTATATTTATTTTTATTATATTTTCAGGCGAGTTCGTTTGGACTACTACGTAAAACTTTTGGAAAATTTGCCGAAGATGTTGATGCCAACAAAAAATCGGAAAGCAATTTATGAGTATTTGTTCAAAGAAGGCGTTTGTGTAGCGAAGAAGGATTACAATTCAAAAACTCATCCAGACATACCAAATGTAACAAATTTAGAAGTGATCAAAGCGTGCAAGGTGGTTTATTTAACATCACGTCTGTTTTTCTAGATCGGATATTTTTAATTCGTAGCGTCATTTTTATACAGCTAAATCTTTAATACCGCAAAACATTGCCACGTATTGTCATACGTAATGGAGCAATAGTGTATTCATGTGCAGGTCATGTTATAAGTGTCCTTATGTGATGGCGGATTTGATTTCTTGACAGAAAAGTATTTCGAATCAAACTTTTGAATTGCAGAGTCTTGCATCAAGAGGATACGTTAAAGAACAATTTGCTTGGCGTCATCATTATTGGTATTTGACGAATGGAGGCATTGATTATTTACGAGAATATCTTCATCTGCCCGCTGAAATTGTTCCATCTACTGTCAAGGCCAAACAGCGAGAGCCAAGGCCTGGGTTTGAACGTATGACGCGAGGTAGTTTTGTTTGAACTTTGAAGTTTGATAACTTGTTAGCAGCTAGATTATTTGTTTCTTACATGTGGTCTCAACAAAGGAGGGAGAGATAATAATGGTTTTTGCATAATTTTTAGAGTGTTTACATAAATCTGTACTGAATTTGTGTGTCTCTCTGATGAGTAAATTCATTTTTAGGACCTAAAGTAGAAAGCGATAGAGACGCATACCGAACGGCTGATAAGGTGACCGAGGCAGGTCCGGGTGTAGCACCAGTGTCAGGTTATCGTGGTGGATATGGTCGGGGTGCAGGAGCCGTGCAGTAGGACTGTATGCATAAAATGATAGTGATTGGAACTGTTGTTTCTTGATTGTTACTGATGAATAAATAACTCTAACTTATGTATTATTGTAATGCATTAACATATGTATGGACCGTATTGCTACATCATTATTTCAGATTCATTATTCAAATAATAAAATTACAGTCTGATGATATGTTTTGAGCAGAGATTTACGTGAAATGTGTTAAAATTCAAAATTTGGACTTTTGTTAGTCAATGCTCTTGGTTTGAATTAGTTATGCCGGTAGAGGATTGCGAATGGAATGCAAATGGTTAATTGTCGGGAAGGGAGAAAAATATGAAAGCAACAATTAATTTGTTTTGAATGCGATAAAACAGAAGGAAGTCATATTTTATAGCAGTAATGGAAGCCCCGGGTCCGACATCGTCGGGCCGTGAGAAACATCATCTAGAAACGGCTGATGCATCGTCGCTTTTTCTGCTAAAAGGGGAGCTGTATCGAAAAATCAACGAGCAGCGTCAAAAAGCTACAACAGGCACCGTGAAGGCTCCCGGCAAAAAGGTATGTAAGGTTTTCGCGTAGCAATTTTCTGAAATACGAAATTCAATCCTGATTGTTTATGTTGTTTTTAGTGGAATGGTGGAAGTATACAATTCATAATATGAATATAGTTTTACAATAAGTTTAGTGATTTTGGGTTTGCAGGCGTTTTGGTAGAGATTTGGAAGATTGTGATGGCTTTAAATGTTTTTATAAAAAATAGAAACAAAGTTTTTGCACTGAGTTTTCCTGTAGAGTGTTTTACGAGTTAGCAAGGAAGAAGAAAAGAAAATTGTGGAGGAAAAACGTCAGCGCGAAGCACGTATCCGTGAACTAGAAAAATCAATAGCTCATGATGAAGAACAAAGGAAGCGAGTACAGCAGATACTGGAAGAAAAAAGTGAAATTTATGATCGTTTAAGTCGAGGCGAAACAGTTTTAAATGGTATTTTTTTTTGTTTGGAACGATAGCTTTTCAATAATAATTGTCAATTGTTGGTACCGCGTAGTAAGGAATTCTGTAAAGTACGGTGAACAAGTAGGTGTTAAGGTTTTTATTAAATTAACATGTATAATTCTTCTGTTTGCGTGATCGATTTGCAGTTTGAATGAGCCTTGTGCAGTACGCTGGAATAAGCTGTATTCAGTGAACCCAATATATAAATAATATGTCAAGGTGTTAGAGAATCATGTAATTTAAATTTCTTTCTATGAAATATTAATTATGTTGAATGAAAGCAAGTGACCTTTCATTTATTGAAAAATGGTTTATTTGGTACAGGTATTCTGATTTAAAATTTCACCAGCCTTATAGTTTAGGTGATAGTGAACCTGTAGAATTCTTGGTGGATTTCAACGCAAAGAAGCGTGAGGAAGAGAAGCAACGTTTGGAAGATGCTGAAAAAGCAAGGAATGAAGAAAACGAAGCAGTACATTTCAATCCAAGTGAAGGTATGCCTTTGTTATAATTGAGCAAAATTATTTTCAAAAAATTTTTTAAAAAAACTTATGGTTTGAATTTTTTACTTGTATTTTAACTGGACGACTGTTCATCATTTCTGATGCGTAATAATTGAGCTGGAGTATTTTTGAGTAATTTCTCTCTTTTTTGATTCAAAAATTCAAAAACAATTGGCCACCAAATCCAAAGATAAATTTAGAACAGCGTGTTTACGGTGTTTCTCATGTCCCGCTTCCGACTAACGAAATTAAAAGGCAAGAACAAATACAACAATTACTGGAACTAAGTAAGGTGAGGATATTTTAATTGAAGAAGTTGAGATTTTTTTCAATTAAATGTTCTCTCTTTCTCTTTTTAGTTATTATTTTTTTTCTTTAGAAAACAGAACTTAATCGAGCGAAAAGGAAGCAGTTACTTGAAGAGCGCGAAAAAAAGAAATGGGAACAGCTGAATAGAATTCGGAAACGAAAAGGTTTGGAAGAATTACCCTCGAAGGAGTCTAAGGGTAAGCATCAATTGTTAATTCAAATTTGCTATCGCACTATGGAAAATATGGTTCCTTCAACTTCATGACAAATATTTTCTGGATATTTCAACTGCATTTCTGTCTTATTTTATCTTTAGCTTTTATTGTAGGAGATAATGAAACAGAGTTTCTTGACATTCCTCTTCCTGATCAGCCGCCAAAGAATTCCTGCACAGTTGAACCGAAGTCGAATAAATTTACTCCTATTCGCGAATGGGATCGTGGAAAAAGTATATTTTTCAGAATATATTTGCTGTTATCTGTTCTTTTCGATAGTATTTGGAAAGTTATCAAATTTGTAAAACATTTTTCATTTCAGTTCTATATGATAAATGGATTACAAAGCAGCGTGATGAACGTGATGAAGAATTTGCACCGCCTTCAAGCTACTTCAGATAATTAATAATGCGGGCTGCTTTTTCTTAGGCATTCGAAATTTTCGATTTTGTACTTATAGGTCACAATAAAGATATTCAACAAAACTGTTTCATCTTCTGCAAATGTTATCTCATTCACTGCCAGTCTTTACCTATAACATCAGCTCGTTAAATATCACGATTTTATTTTATTGCAGAAAGATGAGGTATTTTGTGAAAGTCATTGATAGTTTTAAATACGTCAATTCGAAATCATCTTTTAAGTAGAATGAAGAATTCCTGGTCAAAGAATGGATTGACCATAGCATGTTTCAGATGACTTGAATTGCTGACCAGACGTTTAGTATAAGTAGTTTTCTAACTGCCTCAAAAAGTATGTTTATTGCGTAGAAATACTAATCGGTACTATCGCAGCTGAAATTTGGCTCTTAGAATTTCTGAACAGGGTATCCGAATAATTGCTTAAAGTAATGTTTTTATTGAGAGATTTTTCTTCTTTGACCTCCACATGACGATTTCTTTGAGCTATTATTCAGTGTGTTTCAGGATGAATTTTAATCCAAACTTCGAAGAAATAGGGAATGCTTTTATCCAACATTATTATTCGAAATTTGATGTGCAAGATCCCACAGCACGAGGTTCTGGTCTAAGTGATCTCTACGATCCAATGAATTCTTATATGACGTTTGAAGGTGTACAGGTGAAGGGACGGGATGCTATTTTGCAAAAATTCGCTGTAAGTATTCTTTTTTTTTGTTGAAAAAGTGTGAAGTAATTTTTTATCAAAACGTAGTGTTAATCAGCCAGAAATTTGAGTGACATCTTGGTCAGCTTATTATCTTGTGATTTCTAAACATTTGGAAACTGTTAGTGCCAGATAGAATATGTAGGCTTATCGAGTATTTCTTAGATAAAGCGTGCAATTGAGGCTTTCTTCAACAAATAGATAAAATCCAGTTCATGTCATCATACGTATGAGTTTCATCTGCAATATGTTGTTATTATCTTTTGCCACATTATGCAGAAAGAACTTCGTAAAGCTTTATATTGTTAAAATATATCTTTATTTCTAGAAATATAACTCGGATAAGGATCGAAGCACCATTTAGCTCTTTATTGTTAATATATACAGTTTAGCTTTCATTGCTTTTTTTCAGGCGTTGCCATTTAGGATGATACAACGAGCAATAACGAAAACAGATTGTCAACCATTACCAGACGGGTCTATACTTGTTGCAGTTATTGGACAACTTAAGGTTTTCTTATTTGCTTTTTCGAACTTCGTAGTATTTTTCCAGTTTGAAGGAGAATGCTTTTAGAGAAAAATAGAGAGAAGGATAACCTTTGTATCTCATTATGGTAGTTACAAAAGGTTTGTCATTATTGGGAGTGTACAAAAAATCGTTTGTACGGTTATTTTAAGGCAGGGCATGTAGTCTTAAATTGGCTGAGCAATGTGGATGTTTTGGTGGTTTTGTACAATTAATGAGTTGGAAAAGTTTCTCATGCTTATTTCTGAACAACATTTCACTGTATAATGGCGTTTCTAGAATATTCCATCAGGAAATAATTACAATACATCATTAATTTCGTTTCAGACAGATGATGATCCAATCCAATCTTTCAACCATTTTTTCGTTCTGCGTCCTGCGACCGGTTCATTTTTCATCTCAAATGAAATCTTCCGTCTGGTGTTACATGATCACTGATGACAGTATGATATGCCATTAATGCTTTCTTCCTTTTCCTCATTTTTTTTCAACAGAAAATTTTCCTGTTGTGCTACCTATTGATAATATTTACATTAAAATATTTTATTGTTCCAAATGTTGCTTGTAATGTTACTTGGATGTTAGCAATTTCATAGCTGGTTTGAATTAAATTATTTTCATAACTGGATTTCTGGATGTGTTCTCACTTATCGTTTTTTTTTTCTCTCTAAGGTAAGATTCGCAACATTTAGCAGCTTTTTATTCCCATGGTTTTGTTGATTGTCACTCTTTATCCTTCAATACCAATATGAATTAAGCAGTATATTTTGGGCCTTGATCCATAATAGTTTTACGTTAAGGGTATGCGGGATGAAAATCTCATTTTTTCTTTTTACTTTTTCCAGTTGGTTACTTTATTTGTTCCGTTATCTTTCTGTTGACCCGAAATTAATTTCATATTTAGATTTCGTGTTGTGCTCAAAAAAATTGTTTTTATTAATCACTTTTTAGTCCATTACTTTTCGACGAGAAAAACAAAATTCCTACATTGGCTAGTACTACAGTATGTGTGTGATTGTATGTGCGTTGAAATCAGTGATTACATTTGTATAAGTGAAATTGCTTTTGCATTTATCATATCATTTCCTACGATATTCAAATAATATGGTATATCCAAATGATATGGTTTATTTCGTAAATTCGTTTTTGCATTTTTTGATTTAGATTCATGAAATATCTGGAGACCATTTATTAACTATAAACTAAATCTTTTAAATTTTAAGTGGATTTACGTTAAATTTTTTTAAAGCACTTCGGGAGTGATATATTTTATTCCCTTTTTTCTTTATTGTATCAGATTATCCGTAGAACTTCCACCTCTCTTATTGGATGGTTTGGGGTATTTTTTCGAAAGGCCTAAAGCACGAAGATGTTGAATTATTGGTAAAATTGCAGATCATTGGAAAATGGTTTAAATAGGAAGGATTTCATCGAAATTAAAGTAATGATTAAATTATTTTCGTATTTCTTTCTAGTGAAATTTTGTTACATTTGGTAGGAACAAAAAAAAGTGTGCTTTGGAGGACATAAATAATGATGCACGTAAGTGGGAAACCTGGTAAAGTTGCAAAACGTGGCGAAAGACAAATTTATCGAGAGAATCAAACTGTGATATTACATTACTCAATTGGGGCGATAATTTCTTCGGTAAGTTATGCTTCAATAAATTTTTTTTTATTTTGAACAAGTTCCGTGGTATATTTGGTAAAGGAACAATTTTATTTTTGGTCTTATAATTTTTGGGATTTGTTTTGTTTTGTTAATTTTCCACAAATTTATTTGCAGAACAAAATGACATATTACCGTCATTTTATATATGTAAATAAATAATGTAATGCTTTGGTGCATCTGTTTTGAATTATTTTTAACTTTTGTCAACAAATAAATTGCATTTTCCTTCCATAATCAGTGTTTGCAATTTTCAGGCTTTCTACGGATTAATTACGACTTTTTACTCATCAAAATCAGATTTTGGTATGGTAAGTTTTGAAATTAACTTTTTAAATTAGGAATGAGATGATACGTCATTTGTTCTGTGCTTAATTTCACTAAGATGTAGTCTGTATTTATCGTAACTTTCCATGATAGACATCATGCGATTGAAGGATTAATTTATCAAGAATTTGCACAGAAATCATTAAATTTTGTAGGTTTCATCTTTTTTCTCTTTCTGTTTTTTACTTTTTATGCAAGATTTAATTTATTTTTGATTTTTACATTGTGGACATTGGGAAAATTTTTAAATGAAGAGGAAAAAAAGAATTCGTGGTAGCTGAATAGATATTCAACCAGAAAAATTTAATATTCTCCTGAGAACAACTATTTTTAAATTATCATTGCTTTTACAGTTTGCATTTCTGATTTGTGTTGCACTTCAATTAGGGGCCATTTTAACAATGCGTTATATGGCAAAATCTGTTCGTAACGAAAAAGGCCAAATTATAGATGCTGGTTTTGATCTCAACCAACCGGATGCTTTGGGAGAGTTAGTACTTTCTAGATTATAAATATCGCTAGTGATAAGTGATGTTGTTGTTTACACTGAGATTATCTACACGCTGGCTCACATCTGATGGAAGAAAGGGTAGAGTTTGAAGGGGCAGTCTTTCAAAAATTTCCAAGTTAGCGATAATAATAAGTGTTATTGCTGATATTTAAGGTATTGTAAAGATGTGGTAATTTTATGCTCATTCGTTGCAATAACAGCTACCGCATGGTCTGGATTTTTTTGTCTGTTATTATTGATTCCGATGTATTTGCTGTACAAGTTGTGGAAAGTTATCTTTGCTCCATGGTTTTTTGCTGAATCACCACAACAAGAAGACGAAGAAAAGAAATTCAAAAAACGTGAGAGGAAGTTTCGTAGAATATGAAACTATCTTCATATTTCAATTATCATGTATAAACATGCTTGTGAGCTTTTATATTTTTACTAAAGTAGGTGTCTATAATCAATGGAATAGTTGCAAAACATTTTGAACTAAATTTTACATTTATTTAAATTTGGACTGTCTTATTAATTTTAATTTGTTCTTTCGAACTTTGCAGACATTTGTTTTTGTCACCATTTAATGTCCCGTTTTCCTTTGTTTTTGTTCTTCAATTGTATTGTTTATGAGTCAATTTTGCACGAGATCCATTGAAAGAAATGGAAAATTTTAGAGATCACTTAGAGCAGCTGTGATATATGGTTTCCATGATCAGTTATTTTATTATTATTATTATAAGCCACGTTTCAATAGGTATATATTTCTTGTGAAATTGTTCAAAAATTTACCCTAAATGGTGTGTTTTCTTTTTATCATCACAATGTTAACTTTGTACAATTGATAAATGATGAGTATATTAATAACATTTTGTTTTAACAAAGGGTGAATTAAAAAATAAAAAATTGTTTATTTATTTGGTGCTTATCTCGTCTTTTTCTTCTTTCGGTTTCCTACGAAATCTTATTACAAAAAGTATTTAAATAATTTAAATCGTATTTTCAGAACTTTGAATTTTGCATTTTTTTTCCATATATTACATTCATTCCAAATAGCTCCTCGAGTACAGAACTGTATAATAAATATAGCTGAATTTTAAAGCTAAATTTAAGCAAGACGTGGTGAATTTTTTAGGCAAAGGTTTGGAGAAAGTAATACCTGAAGGAATAATAAATTTAAAAAGAAGCAAAATGGGATTTTAATGAATTTTATTAAAAAAAGATTTTTCCATTACTTAATGATTTTTCTTTTCAAGGATGGATCTATATGAAAATTATCCATCACATTTATCAATTGTATGCAATGAATTATTGCCACGAATACAGGTTCAAAGTTATACGGTGGATACATATTTCTTACAATCAGTTGTTGATCGTATTTTCAATAATTCACAAATTGATTTGTTATCAATTTTTTCACAAACCGGAAATGAGTATGAACAAATTATTGAATTAATTGGGGTAAATTCACGTATTTTTAAAGTAAGTTTTCTTTTTTTAACCTTTTTTTGTGTATTTTTATATTTTTCATATCTTTCAAAATATTTTTTGTAATATTAACAGTTAAGTTTTAGAATATTTAGGTAAAGTTTTTGATTTTTTTTTTAATAAATATTTCTTCAATTCAGTGTTTCATTTCAATTTTTATAAATTAGCAAAATGAAATGGTAAGAAAATATGAAATTTAACGTTTTTTTTTTCGTTATTCGTATTTTCAAGTGGAAATTATTTCAGGTTTTATTAGAATCAAGCAGTGAATTTTTTCAATATTTTATCACTTCATTTTGTCGACATTTGGAGCGTAGTTCATGTATGTTACCGATAAAATTGGTACAAGACAGTGTTTATATGCGACTTCTTGCTGATTATGTTTGTTTTATGATGCCAGTAAATGATGAAAGTTCAATTGCTGTAACAGCAAAAAAAATTCATCATGAAAACACCATGAAGAGTAGTTTTAGCACGCCATTAAATCTCTTTAACGAGGTATGTTTGTCCATTTTTTTTTTGCCGTGAATTTTCAATTGTAATATAAACTTTGACGCCACAAAATCAATTTTTGTTATGTAAGTGAAGCGAATTCAAGTCACTTTTTTCATTATATTAGATTTGCCTTATCTCGTCTTTTTTCATCACGAACGTTAACTTTTCTTTTATATTGATTGTCATGGACTTGATTAGTCATATCTTATTTAGTTTTATGCTAATTAAAGCTTATATTAGTTGTATCCCTTTGTAAAGTAAAGTTACTTCCTTAATCAGATGATGGTATTTATGTTTACTTACTTTTATTCCGTATGTGTATTACTAACTTTATTGTTATAGGAATCTTTAAGACGATATGCAATATGTCCTTCATCACATTCAATTCGAACACTGCGAACTATAACACAGTCTATTTCACCGCATTTTTTAACATTTATATGTATTCTTGTACGTTCATACTGCACATTATCAACTTGGCCAACTGATTATCGTTTTATTGCCTTAAGGTTTTGTTTATCATTTATTTTATTATTGTGTAAATATTTCTACTTTTTGATCACAAAAACTTTTTAATTTCAAATTTTTTACAAAAAATTTATTTTCAATATCGTACTTGCTCAGTGATCTTAAGCATCTTTTTTTCTAATTCATTTTATTTCCTAATTTTTGTAGCTGATGTTTCCTTAGTGATTTAAAACTTCCAGCGTTTCAATTTCAGATTTGTTCTAAGAGAAATTCATGTATTTACATTTGCCGACTCGGAAGACTTGAATTTTTCTCAGTCTAAACTTCAGTTGCAGTGGAATGCACCATTTGCAGATGAACTTTTTGATTTTTTCCTATCATTATTCACTCGTTGGCCACCAAACTCGTCGTTTAATGCTCTTTTTGGTTGTTTTTTTGGATTAATCTATTTATATGTATTCTGTTCAGATACTATTCTTGAATTATATATTTTTTTTTGCAAGCATTTCTGCAATGAAGTGAATGCTTTGTGAAAACATTGTATTTCAAAACTGAGAAGAATATGGTTTTCAGACGTATGGATCACGTGGATACGACCGTGGCGTTACTGTGGAAATGACTTACAACGTGTTATGCCCTTTGTTCGTTCCAGTCGTCGTTATTATGTTGAATTATCCGATGCATTCTGGCGGCGAAAATTTTCACTCGAATGCTTGCAGGATGTTGACAATTTAGTTTCGTATATTTGTGTTTTGACCTCACCTGATATGCTCGAGGTGAAGTGATTGTAAATTGCTTGAGAACCGGATAATTTTTATATTTTTGTACAAACAGGATAAGATTGAAACAGTTTAGGAAATTTGAAGCGATATGTTTTTTGATGTACAATTTGTTCGTTGTTATTTCTCTCCTAATCGAACATCATCTTACCATGGCTTAGGAATAAGAAGATATGTAATAAGTATTGGAGAAATAACAGTACAATATCAGATTGGATAATATTTTACTTACTAAAGAATATTAGAACTTTGTTCAATTAGAAAAAACAGAACAGAAAAATTTTTGATAAACCCTAAATTTTTAGTTTTATAACATATTAGTAAAATTTGATGAACCAATGAGAAGAGTTTTACTTAAATAGCAATTTTCTAATAGTGCTGTAATTTTATCCAGGTCTACGAGGCTTTGGAATATAATTTGGAGCCATATGTTCTCTCTTTAATGAATTCATTGAAGAAAGACGTAGAAAACTTGCGCTTGAGAGTGGTGAAAAGTGAAGGGGAATTAGAAAAGGCAAAATGGTTTCAAAGAATGTTCTTCTGTTTTGGTTTGTTTCAACTTTTAATCATTCATGTACATGTTAATGCAAAAATAACGGAAACTCCTTGCGATATTAAAAAATGATTATAATAATTATTTTGAAAGATTCATTTTAATATCTAACTGTATAAATTTTCTTTCTCACCGATATTTTTGACTATAGAATAAATTATTGTCGTATAATAAAGACTGAACATTCTAGATTCTGACGTGAAGATTTCTTGTTCACCACCGTTTTTTCCTATCAGGTGCTAGAAAGTTTTATTGTAATCATTTTGATGAGTAAAGTCGAAGACAAAAAAGTTTCCCGCTAATCTTTGATTTCCAAAAAGAATTTGGGCGGGAGTTTTACATTAATTATCTGTCATTTATTTTGAAACAAAATGTAATTTACAGAGCAGGAATTATTGTTTTCGGAACAAAAAAAGACTTTGGAAGCACTAGAAAGGTTTCTTGTTAGTGCAAGCAAAGCTGTGTCAAATGTAGGTTGCAATGAATTAGTGGATGTCGATTTTGGAATTGGAATAGAATCTGTCAATGATAAGAGTGGTACTAATTTGCATCAGTCGGAGAGCTCGTTCTCACCACTTTCACGAAAAAAAATTCCTGATCATTATGTTGATCCATCGACAAAATTGATGTATCTTACCCCACTTGGAAGAAAACAGGTAGGTTCTTCGTATTATATTCAGCAATTCCGGAGCTAACTATCATTAGAATAATTTGGACTGAGAGTAGGAAAAGTCGACAGTACCGCTGGTGTTACAGTAATGCCAAAAAGTCTAAAGTAATGACAGTCTTCTCAAGCATCTCCTTCAAATGAATTATTTGTTTATCATTGTCGTTCTTCTTGTTGATTTTTTAGTCATTTTATGCTAATTTTTTAAAAAAATATAAATTTGAATAGATTTTATAGGTTGCGCAAGGAACACATAGTTTTGATTATTCGAATTGCTGGAAAGCAACACCACCAATCATCTCATCGCTTCGTTCCGATGAAATTTGGTGGTTATCTCGGATACTGTACAGAATTTCTCGAGTTATTAATTGTACCGAATTTATGCAGCATCTTTCGCAGTGCTACAATGATTCAACACTAACTGGCTTCATTGCTCGTTTTGTACTCGATCCAGAATATCCAAGTGTCACCGTACCAGCACATTCATCAGTTGTCGCATTTCAGAAGCCATGTCTTAATTTACGTTATCTTTCTCGTTATCGTAATCTGATACCAATTTGTGTTTTTTTTGTTTTATTATTTTTTCTGCCAGTTTCTTACTGCTCAGTAACATTGTTATGCATGATGTTGTATAGTAGATTTTTGCTTTAAATTTCATTTAGTTAATCAATGTTGATAAATTGAGGAGAACCGTAAAAATCCATTCCATGTCAGAATATTCAAAAAAAAAAAATTGTAGAAAAGTAAAATTAGGAAATTAGAGCAAATTTTAATTTGTTGTTATTGTTAATGTAAAAATTGATTGGCGAGATATTACTGTGTATCATTTCAATTATCAATTCATAGTAAAACTAGAACAGTACAATATGTTACACCGTCAATTTAAATATTTTCATCATTTCTCTTCCCATTGTTCATTTGAAGAAATATTACGAAGAAATTTCAATTTCAATTTTTGATCTCTTTCTTTCAAATATTTGATATCATTCTTCTTGTCAGTTTTATTTTGACATTGTTTTTTCAAGAAAAATGACAATCTTTTTTACAAATTTTTAATTCAACGCAAATCGGATCATTTATATTTTTATAATTTAATTTGAAAAATTCATTGTCTTTTTTTCTCATAACACAAAATATTATTCAATGCAACATTTTTTTGAAGAGTAATTGTCAAAGTTTTATTTTATTAGGACACAAATATATCAGGAATTGATAAAATTTGATAAAGGATAAGGCTTATTAGATGCATATAACTGTAGTATCTAAATTTCAACAAGAAAAAAATATTTTTCAGTACTCGTAATTCAAATGATTAATCAATGAGTTGGAATTTTCTTTCAAGGGAAAAATGAGTGAAATTTTGTTAATCAATTTCTAGTATTCGAAAAATATTCGGTTGATTTAGATCGGATGAATGAATTTGTTGATTTTCTTTAACAGATATTAATTGATCTTTCATGCGCGTATGTATGACTTTTTTGAGAATGTTAAAATTTAGTGATAATTTTGGGTTCTTTGATGATTAATTAAAAAAATTTTTTTTGAAAAATTTTTAAATACTTGTTTTTTTCAGTAGGGAAAAGAAAGGTTTTTTTTTTAATTTTAATTTCATTTCAGGAATAAAACTTTTTCAATGGATGAATTCCTAGACATCAATAGTTTGGATAGCTTACGAGCAGCACATGAAAGTGACGAGCAATGGAAATTACGTCGAATGTTTCTTGAACGACACTTAACTAATTATCCTAAAAATCGTCTGCTATGTCTTGCTCAAGTTTTCTGTAACATGATCTCACTTGGTTGTACGTAAGTGATTTTTGTCTCAATTTGTCCTTCTTTATCGCCGATCAATTACTAATTTGATTAATTGGCATGAATAAGACATGGATGAATCGGTTATTATTTATATTTGTCAGTTATTATTTGATTAGTTTTTTAAGATGTTATTTGTTCAATTAGTAATATCAGTGATTTGTTAAATTGGCAAAATAATAAGTAATAATTTAAAAAAAAACTTGTTAAAGGATAAATTTACGATTAATTTCATTTCATTAGACAAATACGAATGTTTTTAACTATCAATTAGGAAACAAAAAATTTAACTAATAAAAGATGATATGTTATTAATATTGATTGCTAGAATATTTGATGAATGAGCAAAAATTATTAATCAGTAAAAATGGATAGAAATAAGCTAAAAGGTGATAGTTTACAGGTATGATGAAGAACTGATGAAGACGGTGAGGCAAATGGGTGGAGGGATATGCGAAATGGTTAAGGTCACTTTTTTGGTTTTCAAAACGAAGAAATGGACATGTTTCTTATCAATTTAATTATTTCAACATTTTATTACTGTATAGATGTGAATGGAAGAGAAATTTAAATATATGTTACAGAAAGTGTCAAAATATGTGTAATATCTATTTTTTGCATTGCATGAATTTTACTTTTTTTCAGGGTCATCGTAAACGAACATTTGAGCAAGATTCTGGTAAAGCATTTGTTTTAAAGAAAGCAAAATTGGATTCAAAAATTAATAATGCTATTAGTGAGGATTCACCATGTGCCATGAAAAGAAAAGTTTGTCTAAATTTTATTTTTCGAAAAATTAAGCCAAAAATTTGTTTAATACATCAATAATTTGTATAGTAATTCAACTATTTCAATTTAGAATTGCTGAGAAATTTTTTTTCATTCACATATGAAAACTTTTATGTGAAGCTTTTTGTTTGCTTTGTTTAATAATTACTTAATTCTACAAAAAACATTACTTGTCATTTTTTAGAGTTTTATGCTACTAAGAGCACAACTGACAGTTCTTGAAAAAGCCACTGAACCACTCATATCACTCAATCAACTGACATCACGGCTGAAATATAAATGGGGATTGAAGAATGTGGAAAATGGCAAATCATTACTTCTTGTAAATGATGTTGCTGTATTAGAAGGAATTTTTCCAAACTGGAATGAGAATGATGCAAAAAATTTTGCTGCAGCAGCTGCTTTAGCATGCTTATCAAGGGTATTTATTAAAAAATTCATTTAAATGATAATAATAGCATGAAAAGGGAAATGATAAAGAAAGCACATCCTATTCCATAATCATAATTTCGTGGTCATTTCATAAAAATTTAGCTTTAAATTTAAAAAATTAAAAGTAATTCAAATAAAACCACACATAATTGGTCAGAATGTATATTTTTCAACAATTTATGTTCAAGAAATATAAAATATTGACAATATTATCTAGGATGATAGAGAAGTACGAGCAAAAGGTGGTAAATTTGAATTATGTAAAGGTGATGATAATGGTCCAGGTGATTTTTATGCGTCCTATATTTTGGAACAATTGAAATTGGCTGTTAAAGTGATGCCAACAAATGGTACATCATTTGATAAATTGGAAAATGGTCTTCTTGCAGTACGAATGCCTCTAAGATATGTTGCAGAACGTGGAACTGGGTATTATATTATTTATAATTTCAGTTTTTTTTTTTTATTTAATTGAAATGTTCGAAAATGTTGATTATCAAATTATTATAGATGGGAGCAAAAAATATCGATAAATGCACTAAATGTTGAACTGGCAAATGCTCTGCTGAGAAAAGGTGAATGCAATAAAAGTCGAGAAAAAGAACGTAAAGAAGGTTTGGCAACTTTAGTCATTCAGAAACTTAGTGATTCAGATTTAGAACTTATCCCAACGAACAGTGGTTATTTGCTTCATTGATGTTATTCATAATGATTCGTAAAGAATGACGAGAAAAAGTGGCAAAGGAATTCTGCAATAATACACATCAAAAAAAATTTATATTAATGACGTTTATAAATATGATGTATCAGCAAATTTACAGTTATTTTTTTCTTGGTAATATTTTGACAAACTTTTTAAACATCAATACTACCGGAATTATATAGCCTATACGAGGAAATTTACTAAGTCGATAAAATGTTTTATTTGATGAAATTTTTTATAAAAGATGCAAAAAAATTGATATAGCAAATAATTCGATAAACATAGTGTCATCATTTACAATTACATCAGTACATTTCCTGATTCATGTCCTTGTTAATTAATGACGACTTCAATGAAGGATCAATTTTTTGTAATGTTTACATTTTTTGTAAAATCTAGAAAAAAAATACAAATCCAGGAAAAAAATAAAAATCACTGAACGATAATAATTTACATAATTGAACAGTGCAAAATTACGGAATCTAAAAACTAAAAGCATAGATGATAGTAATAATAATAATCAGTCTTATCCCTTTCTTGGTGTTTGTAACCTTGAACAGTAATAAAAATTAAAGATTATTAGTTTTTAACTTGACTAGAATTACTTCAACCTTTTTTAAAATTAGCTTAAAGTGTTGCAGCGGACTTTTTCGTTTAATTCAAACATAATAGTTATAACAGTTGTTCTTACGGTGCGCTGCACAATTAGGGTATAAGTATTTGTAAAACGTTGTAGATAGCCATTACTCCGTTATTTTTGTATAATTTTTACTGGATGGATATCTTACTTTTTAAACAAGCATTCAATTTTTGAATCTTTCTGAAAAATTTCATCAAAACTACCAAATCAAGAAATTATATCAATTTATTTCAGTTTTCATAAAACAATACTGCATTTTTAAATATTTTGAAAAGAAACTGCTTTAATTTTTTTATTTGTCACTGAAGCACTTTTTTTGCGTAAATTTGAGTTGTTTTGGTTCCCAGTTAACATAATTGAATTTGCAGGTTCCTACTTCTTAGTTAACGTAATTAAAGAAACACAGCATCTTCCTTCTGCTCAGTTTCTTTTACGTCGCAAACCGTTGAACCTTCAAGAATCTTACCTTGTATTTGCGAGCCACCGATGTCAATCAATAGCTATAAATAATTCAGATAGGAATACTTATAGCTGCTTTCTTCTGAATCATTCACATTTTATATAAATGTAGTTCATAACTTAAATGCTTTTTAATCTAACTATTTTGAGACTAATTTACAAATCCCTACTAAAATATTGCAATTATTTACAATAAAAAACATCTATTTTCAAATATTTCAAAAAACAGCCAAACCTTATCCTCAGAACTGATATCCGAGTGTACCCACGCAAAAGCAAGTGGTCGATGAAGGCGAACACTGAATGTACCCGATGTTATCTGTCCTACCACTTGCTGAAATAGTACGATTATTTTAGAATGCATTGAAAGAATATATTACCCAGTATCAAGTATGAAAGATAGTAAGTACAACTTACATCGCCTGAACCTTCCTTACAAATTACTTCCATCCGTTTCGGTATCATTCTCCATCCTTGAGGTTCGGCAAGGTTACAAATCAAAAGTACCTGAAGTACTTTATTCATTTGAAAATTTTCAAGAAAATTTAGTTGTGGAAGATATTTTGTTCAAATGCCTTTAACGAATTTGAGATCATTTTCCTTCCAATATTTTTTGTACACATTCCTGATGATGTTCAAATGAATCACATCATTAAATATAATTCAAAAGGACTACTTTGTGTTCCACTACATTTTTTTTTACTATAAAAAATTTATTTCAAACTCCATCTAATGTATCTGGCCCAGTAATACACGATATCCTAAAACACTTTCCAACCAACGAATCAAACACTAAACATGTTTAGCTTGTATTTTTGTTTTATCCTACTGTTTTGTTAGAAGGATATAGTCTGAGAAAGCTCCTTTGCATTCGCTTTAAATCTTAAACTCTTTCAACTTTTCTTCATATCTTCAGAAGCAATGCGTCTTTACACTACTTATGACTCCTTATTTTTTCCATTGAAGCAATGCTGAGGTGATTTTTGTAATAATGCCCTTTTCACTGCAGTATTTTATAAATATATTTCAGATAGATTCATTTCCACCACAACAACTTTTTTCAGTTGAAGCAATGTTGAGGTCATCCACTGCAGTAATTCATTATTTGAAATTTTAAAATACCTGCTTTCGATTCCATTGCTTCTGCGATAAGTCCATGCAAGATGTTTTACCAATGAAATTTTCCTTGTTCAGATCTACCATATCGCCTAATCCACACTCGTAAGGATTTGTATTTAGTGTAAGCTGTAAGAAGCAATAGAGAATCTCATTAGTAGTAAACATCTATTTATTCAAATAGCTAAGTATAGCAAATATAATCCTAAATATGAATGGGTCATCAAATGATTATTTCGTCGATTCGATAAATATTGAAAAACCTTTAAAGTAATTTCCATAACATATTGTTGGACCCATTCATTAACAAATAATAACAGACGGATAATAACACTAAAATATTTCCAAACAATTTGAAATAGCAAGTTAAGGTGGTTAAAATGGATAAGTACCTACTTCTCTGCCCCAAATCTTATAGCCATTCTCAATGCGCATCATGTTCAATGTACTTTGGCCAAAATTAACCATTCCATAATCTTTGCCAGCTTCCATTAGTGAATTATACAACGCGAGTGTATCACCTCTACAAATAATCAGTCTAACTGTTAATATTGTAATTGAAAACCTTGCAGCCAACAAACAACATTTCGATTAAGGTATAATACAACACTTTTGTTACAGTTATGTCAACAATTTCAAATCAAATGTTGAAATCAACAGATTTTCTGAACAAAAAAATAATAATCGAAAATTTTGAAGATCAATAAAAATGGTGCTAATATTTTACTGATTAAATTCCATATACAAAAATAGCATCTTAATAGCGCAAACCTGTTATGATAGAGTTCATAAGAAAGTTGTCCTGTTAAAGCTGTAGTACGGACAGCAATAACTGGTGCAGAACCAAGTCTCATCAATCGTGCTGCGCTTTGGTTAAAGTCCAAATTCAATTTTGTTAATTGTTCTAATACCTAAATTTAGAAGTTCTATATCCTAAACGCAAAAGTTATGACCATATAAACATGTTAGATCAACTTCGTCCATATAATAAATGATTTGTCAAAAAATTAATAATAATTGAAGGGAAATTGGAGCAAAAAGCCGGTGAATCCGTGTTTACATATAACAAATATATTGGATAAATTTAAAAAAGTATTTCTTTCTCTTTTCCAGTCGAGAAATGAATAATTTATGATAATGTTTAATACGGTTCAACAAATTTTGCCACTTACTTATCCTCGGCAAAAAGTATAAAAATAACCGATAAGGCATAATGAAAAGAACAACCCACTGGATGGTTGTTATCGGTCAAAAAAAGAACTTACTTCCCGACTTTTTGGACCAACGATAGCAAGTGATGCGAGATATTCACTTACGCCGGATATTTGCACGTCAGCTTCTATTTCAATTGCAGCTCTCTTCAACCAATTAAGTTCACGAGATTCCCGTTCAGGATCAGTTAAAAGTATATATTCTGATCTGCAAGTGAGATATGCATAGCTGCAATAAAAAAGATGAGAAGCAAGTTTCTGTTATGCAAGAAACTTTTTGGAAAGCATCGATAGTTGGAAATTTTCTAATCAACTAGACCTGTATTATACCCTGAAAACTTTATTCGTAAAAGCTTTGATTTAGCTATGACTAAAATAAAGATTATCGATGAATATCAGTCACTATTAAACAAATTCTCTCTACATTGCTGTAATACCTGTACTGGTCCTGATGAAAAAGATCTAAGGAACCAAAAATATTTCCCTTTTTCGTAAGCATTAATGCCGATGATACTTCACCTAATTGAGGTGGTTCGTTGGTAAATACGTATCTAAGTAATTTTTCGGAATCTTTACCACGCACCTGAAAAATGGATCGCATTCAAATCTGAAGAAAAAAAATTCAAAGTTAGGAATTTAGAATCTAATTGAGATTACAACTCTTCAGTTTTTATCTTTCCTCTAAAATGCCTTTGAACATTAATTCTGAGAATTCCAACGGATATTAAAGTTTAGCCTTAGAAATGCTGACGAGCTATAAATTTAGAGCCTAATTAGAAAAAGGCATAAATAATTAAAAAGAACTTCAATTTTGCCACGCCATGATAAATCGATCACACCACATTTATTTGACACCAGTTCATATTCACGTATCATATTTGGCAGCTTATCTTTGTACTCAGCAGCAAATGATTCAGCAACCTACAAAAACTATCTCATGTAAATCAGCAGTGGTACCGTAATTCATTCTAACATGCTATGGTTTAATGAAATTGCATATCACATCATAGCATTTGTACAATCGCATCAATAGATTACGGAGATACGACAATTTTCATTGTACAATATGTTTCTCAGTACAGTTCAGGCTTTCCAAAAATTCCCAATTTCCCTCAACGATTACGATTCTCAATCTGTGCTGAACTAATTGGATGATTTAGCAGAATTTTACAAGAAACCCGAGTACTAAAAATTTTTGTATAAATTGAACGAAGATCAAAAATAAAAATAGTAAAATAGAAAAATGACCTCCCAACCATTGCGGAATAAATAAAAGCATCCTTCCTTTTGTAGCCGAGCATAAATTCCACTTATACGTCCTGTGGGTCGCCCAGTTAACCGATTCGTGTATGACCAATTATAGAACATGGAATAAGTTTCGCGACATTTATTGGTTATATAGTCACGCGTTACCCAACGATTAAATCTGCAATGCAGCTATGTCGAAATAAAAACAAGTCTTCTCATATGCCTGAAACTCACTCTATTTCAATTTAATGCAATGTACTCAATAGTAACCTCCCTTGAATTTTGGAGCGAGAATTTGGATTGCAAATTCGGCATTTAATGATACAACAAGCTATTAATCAATCTATCATCTTTGATTGAAATACAAAGAAAAATCTAAAACAGAAAACTGAAAGACGGGAAAAATAAGAAAGTAAATTTTCATAGATTAAATCATACCTGTTAGCATCAGTGTCAAATAATTCAGATGGAGGTTCACCATCAATTATCCAATCAGCTAAATATTTCCCCATTCCACCACCAGTTGACACACCGTCAAAATAACCGGTCTATTGAATGAAGTAATTTTATTTCCATCAAAAAAAGAAACATTTTCAATCTCCTTAAAAGGATAAACTCATTATCAGAAACAAAAAACAGTTTCACCTGAAGCCAATAATTTTGCTTATGATTAATAGGTCCAACAAGTGGATAACCATCAGCCATCATAGTAACAACAGATGCCCGTGGATTAACTTTAGCTTCACGTAAACATGGAATAAGATCACAGGCACGCTCATAAGCTCGTTTTAAGCGTTTGAAATCTGGTTCAATAATCACCTCTGAAGATATCTAATATTGCTCTGCAAATTTTAAGAAATACCACTACAAAAAAGTTCATTTCTTTCTTCTGCTATCATCCACTTCTCAAAATTGCAAGTGCCAAATATATGAACGGACAATTAAATCAAAAAAAGAGATAAAAACAAACATCAAACTTCTTTGCTTAAATATGTAAGAATTACTTAATTGTTTTATACAAACTTTAAAACGTAGCATTCAGATACTATTCAGTCCCAAAATTTTAGCAATCAAAAATAATCACCTAATCTTATACTTCCTGAACTTACTAGAAAATTAAAGCAAAAAGATACCTAAACAAAAAACGTCAAAAACAGCTCATACCTTCCGGAATCCGTTCTATCCAGTCTTCACGAATAACGATATCTGACGGCTGCTGTTCGAAACCACCAAATAACACACTATCACCCTCTTTGTGTATATAAAACGGACTTTCATGATCTATAATAGCCGGCAAATCCAACAATGGCTCTACCTAAATTTCAATGATATCATGCATTATTTTTCTGATGGAAAATACGACCAAAAAATTTAATACAAATATCAATCTCAATATTAATTTAATTCAGCTACTGTTTCATTTCAAATTCTTATTCAAACATTAATTCCAAAAAAAATCATTCATTTTGAAAAAAATTCCACAAAAAAAGAAAATCTGTTTTACCTCAGGTAAAGGACCAATACAAGCATACTGATGCTCAACAATTGCAAGTGGTATATCTAAGTTATTCAATCTTCCAAACTCACGAGCCCATAAACCTGAAATTCTTTTCGAAATTAAAAAATAAAATTCATCATAAAAATTGCTACACAGCATTTTTTCTACCAAAAACAAAGATTAGTACGCTCCTCATCTTCTTCCCCTTTCGCAACACTACAAACTTTTGTTGTACTACCAGTCATGATATGCAACTAACAAAAGAGTAACCATTAAAAAGTTGAAACAGTAAAAATTACATTAATTCCGAAAATTAGATTCAGAAATGTTCATCCTCAAATCTTCACTTCTGATGGTGGCACTTCCCTCAATTTTTCCAAGTTTCAGCTTCGCAACGATATTCCCCCTGAATTGGAAGTTCCCCATCAAGGGATCTAACAATAATATCTTCAATTTTCCAACCTGCAGCATTGACAATATGTCGGGTTCGTATTTGCTTGCCATTATCAAATTTCACAACCCAATCAGTTTTCTCCTCTTCTACAGCCTCGATTTTTGGACAATGTTCCACAAGTACCACACCACGTTTTTGAGCACCTTTGGCCAAAGCAAGTGTCAAATTTCGAACATTTATAAAACCATCACCGGATGTGTATAACCCTCCCAGCACAGTTCGAATATCCAGAATAGGTGCCAAACTTTTCACCTGATCAGTATCAATTAATGTTGTTCGTGCTACATCACCTTTCTGTAAAAAAAATTTAAATGAACAAAGTTTTGGCAATATTTCAATATATATATATGTTTTTTTTTTACTTGCAAATTCAACTTATGATGAAAGCCATATGAACAGAAAATTTGCGTTGTTAAACTTATATGAAAAAAAGGCTTCCATCATATTATGACAGAATAAAATAAAATCTCGATAAAATTTAAAAAAAAATTTGTGAAAGATTCAATAAATCGCTTGAAAACAATTGCTATCACGAAAAATGAAAAAATACTTGAAAATAGTCCCGAGATGTATACTGCTGGAATTCATCCAACCGTGCTTCATTTGTTGCCAATCTTAATGTTCCAGGACGGTAAAATTCAAGATTCTGAAATTATTTTGCAGAAAAGAAGTCTTTTTAGACCATGAATGCAAACAACAAAAGAAATGAAACATTTGAAAATAAAAAATGAAAGATGCAAACCTTCAAGTATTAAATTTCGAAAAAAAAATGAAACAGAAAACCTCTGCTGTTTCTTCTTGTAAACGTGCATATAATTCAACAGACCATGCAAGGAATGGCTTATAACGATGAATTGGATGTGCCGAGCTAACCAAGCCTGGCTATAAATTGGAATGATGAAATTAAATTCAATTAATCAAATACAAAAAAATCAATAAACTCCGACAAACATTTTAGTATAATAATTCTATAAATGTTTGAACATAATCATAGGAAAAAGTTTTATATTAAATGAATGAATCACTCATTTCTTTCAAAGGTGTAAAAAAATCGTTTTTCGTACAAAAAAAAATTATCTTACATTAAACATCAAAAATAAAAATCGCGGATTTCAATTTTATTATAATTAGTCTTAAGAGTTGAAAATTCTATCAAAATCATAGCTGAAATAATTTGAAGCCGAGTACTTTTGTTAAAAATCTTGACAAAAAAAATGAAAGTTGAGGAACCGATTGTAGAGCTATTTCATTGACCAATTTTCCTCGTTCCAATAAAACTACATCACGAATACCACGAAGCGATAAATGGTAAGCTAACGATGTTCCAGCAATACCACCACCAACAATTAATGCAAATACATCTTCTGGTGCTTCACTAAGATACCTGCACAACAATACTTCACGAAGATATCTGTACAAATTTTCGCCTTCTTTTTAAAACTATTTCATAAAATTAAAGCATTTTTGTAATAAACATTAGTTAATCAATTTTTTAATTTAAAAAAATTCTACCATAAACTACTAAATAATCTTCACAATTAAATAGAAGAAATTAATTTTTACTTGAATGATTATTTTTCCTTACCGACAGCACTGGCTGTAAAAGAGGCGAGCTAATTATAAATAATTAGCTTATAAATAATTAAAAAATTAATTTTTATAAAAGAAAATAGTACCAATTTCATGGAATAATCCCGAAACTATGAAAGAGTTTAAAAGCCAATATAAAAGATACGGAAAAATAACCCTCCATCAACAGATTTTGATTAATCTAATACGAAATTTGCAATGCTAAAGTAGTTACGACAATTAATTAATATTAAATTACACCAGTGTTTCGTTAAACTAAATACTGTATAAAACCAACCAAAAAAATGTGTCAAAAAATTGTTAAGAAATTAATTAACTCACTAACCGAACTTGTCCAATTAATTGACATTTTCTGAAAACAGTTTTCCATGAAGAAAACATTTCATAATTTTGCTCCGATGAGAAATAAACTGTTTAAAATTGAAATAAAAAGCAATGAAACCTGAAATTTGTGATGAATGGATCAAAAAAATTTGAAAATAAACCGCTGACAAGCAAGCTCATTAAAATTTAAATATTTATTATTTTAAAAATTTTGAGAATGAACAAAAAAGATAAATGTCGGTTATAACAATTTATTTTTGTGCTCCCAACTCATTCATTTGCTACTGTACAAATGATTATGCTTCTAAATTACCTTTATCTTGATATGATAATATGACAGTATTTATCAAGCCAATACAGTACTTCATGACTTATATTCATACTACAAATCCATTTACTCATCATTTCAGTGACTTATAAATGCTACTAACAATTTTCATGAAATTTTCACACGCTCAGTGAAAAAAAAAAAAACAAACCATACGTTGATAATCATTTACTATATTTTAAAATTATAATATTTCTAAACGTGTAAACAACAATTTTCATTTACTGCATGCTATGCAAAAACAAACACTTCCTTGTTATTTCATTTAAATTTTGAAAATTTCAACTTTACAAACAAATAAACTCATATAAATAGCGTAACAAACATTTTGAAACAATATTTTTTAAGCCATGAAAAAAAAAATGAAGTCATATTGAGAAATTTTTTCCTTACAAAATCCTAAATGTAATACAAAGTTGGATTTAAATTTATTGTAATTTTTTCAAATAATTCATTAAACTAATTCCCAAGTCACTTTACAACATCCTTCTTTCTTTCTTTCACCATGTTTCCTCACATATAGGAATGATCCGATTTTTGCAATACCATCGCGAAATTGTAAACTATGCTAATGGCACCGTCAGTAGGTTACCCTACTAGGCCAATTAGGCAAAGCATTAGTTTAAAAGCTTAAATTGTGATTATTCAGTCATTTGATTATTCCATGATCGCTCAAATGTCTTTTGGCTAAGGTCTGCACATAATGTTGACCTATTGCTACAAGCTCCGCCCTCCCAACCAATACTCATGCTATCCCACACTACTAATATTGTCACTTTCCCACATATTCTCCTTATATTCACGTTGCCAGCGCTGCTCTCTGCCCGTCCCATGGTTTACTATACGCTTCTCAATCGTCATCACATTGCTACATCTCGTCGACATCAACCTCTCGAGCGGCTTTTCCCATTTTCTTTTTCTGCGTTGTTAATTAGTCGTGTATTTTATTATTCGTTCATTGCATTAATAAATGGTTTAATTAATCCAAGTTTGAGCTTCCCCGCAAGCAATAATGCGATTTACATTACCCGAAAACCGCGACGATCTACGATAGATGTTACGTTAGCTCACACTTCGATCAGGGACAGAAAGCTCAATTCGTCCTGTAAGGTCATCCATCCAACAGAAAATGAACTACTCTCGGCGCAACTCACAGCCGGACGACCTCTTTATCACCGTTTAAAAGCTTGGCCCTGAGATGAACCTCTTCAGTACATACTGAGGCAGTTCCGCAAACACTACAGCTCAATTGAAGGAAATTCACTACGCAGTCCTTATGAATGCATTTATTCAACGTTACTCGAATCCTTCAGATTCTCGTTTTCGAAGCTAAGCGTTAATGAATAACAGATATAACTGGTATTACCATCCTTATCGTTCCTGCTCACTCCCCTCATCATCAACTAATAACGTACGACTCACGAAATATTAATAATTAAAGATGTATTCAATTAATAATTTGGGATTTTTTAAATGAATGTTTACTCCTTTACAATTTGCAGCTATCACTTTATCATCCAACAAATATCATATTGAATATTTCAACATAGTTCCTTTCTTCTTTCCTTATCTCAATTATCAAAAAAAAAAGTTTTTTTCAAAACTACCTTTTTTCAGTTTATCATTTCATTTTCAACCTGTAGAAAAATTTCTCACAATAAATGGATGAAATAAATCGATGTGATTAGCATTCAAAAAAAGGAGAGAAAATTATAATAATTATCATGTATGATTGCCGTAGCACTCATAGATGCTTGGAACTTGATTCAAGAAAAACTCAACAATAGGAACCGCGAAGTTTTAATCGATTTACCCGATGAAACCAGTTCCAAAAGACGAATGAAAAACATAACTGATGATGACACAATGTTCTGATATGATATGAAACGACATGAAGATATTCAACGGCATTTCAATACTTTTAAATGACCAAGTTACCGAAAAAAACATTGAATTTCTAATCATATAACATGGAAAATTTCATCAAATGTATCGTAAAACAACTAACAATTAAAACATTCGGAAACAAGAAAAGTTTCAATACTTGGTAATGTGGTAAGATTGCTAAGATTTAAAAATTAAAATTTAGGAGCATGTAGAATTATATTTTTAAATGTCAACAGAATACTTTTTTCCAAAAAAATTTTAAAACACAAGAATGCGGGTGAATGAAAAGATAAATTCATTGGAAGCAAAAACTTTAAGCTATGAACATTAAGCTATTAACGCACCTCGCAAACATTAAAGTTCAGTAACGTTAAAATTTTCTAAACAATAAAATGTGTTTTAGCGTAGATTTTGGCAATATTGATCACTAATCAAATGCTCATAAGGAATATAAAACAAAGTATCATATAGCTTTTAACCAAAAAGTTTGATTCATTCGAACATCGTGCTTAATTGTAGAATTTGTGTACTAATTTGTGAAGGGAATCGATATGGGATCATAGCAATGTACAGAATAATTGCTTTTGCCGCTAATTTAAGTTCATCGCTAGCTGCTGGATTTCGGTTCAATTCTTCCGCCAACAATTTCATCACTGCTATACATAAATCTGGCAATACTAATCGCATCTGAAAATAATCGACAAAATCATCTCACTTTAAACGCACTCTTATTGGTTTTCTAAAGAAAATAATAATGCTGCTCAGAGCCTTGTGGTCCTATCTGATGACCAATTTTCGTGTAAAATAGATAATACTTGACAATGTTATCAAAAACCTCAAAATCATGTTCAATGGTTTCATTAATTTTCGGTAATATAAAAAAATTGTTTAGAATATAACAAAATCAACTCCTTCATCCCAGATTCTGGTAACGGACAATTTAAAGTTTTTCAGTTGTCTGTTGAAGAACTAACTTGATCTGAGACCATGTAGAAAGCGGATACAAATGCTTGCACTTCATCTGGATTCATCGGTATGCACTTCAGTTTCTTAATTATTTCCATACAAGCATCAAATCTGAAAATAAAAATTTTCAAATATACATATACGATAATCACTTAATCTAATAATGAACTATCAGGTAATAGTTCCAAGCATTAACATAGTTCAAGTTATTTCTTATATACAATTTACTACACGATAAAAGCATTCGAGAATTAACAAAACCCAGAGAAAATGGTGAAAAGCAAAAATCAAGAGACCTGTACGAGTGCTAATTTTCAGGACAAGATACGAATTCATCTTTTAGGCCCCACCTAGCACAAATTACCTTTTGGAAATCAGAATGTTTTATATGCATAATTTATGATAAATAATAAATGAAATCAACAAAAAGATATACTTAAAAAGTTTATTACAATCATCCACATACCTCTTGTCATGATAAAATTGAAAAAATGTGGAAAGATCGAGCAAGAGGTACAAATTTGGTAGCGTATCAAGTGATTTCTTTCTAGTTGCTACCACTGAACGTCTGGAAATATTTGCAAGCCATATAGCAAGCTTACGAGCTTCAGCGGTATCTTTATGGCTGGTTATTTCTTTAGCTAATCCTTCGCAAGCCAAGCGTATTGCGTCTTCGGCATGCTAAATACAAGATGAACTGATTTCTATGATTTATCACCCTCAATATTAAAATTTGACGACCAATAGCTAAATTTATGAAATTCCAAGATAATAGCTACAAAAATAATTTGAATCACTCGGAAAGCCAAAATTATAGTTAAAATTACAACTAACATTAGCAGCCATATAAAGGTGTCCAGCAAGTGTTTCATTTCCATTAATTTCGGTATCTGAGGCAACTTTTGCGATGGCATCATCAATGTTGATATCTTTCGCATATTTATCGATCAGACCTACGCCTCGAATGCCATTTTCATTGATTTTCCCAATAATATACCATACTTCATCGCTCAAATAAACTGCACGAGAAATGCAAGAGTAAAACAAATTGCCACCTGCAAGGATTTTACTTTGGACAGTGGGCATTATTTACCAAAACCAAGCAAATACTCTAAACAATGATATCGTAGATGTTGAGGCGAATGTGTGCATCAGAAATAGTAAGTTTACAAAATTTATCGTTGAGCTAATTGTCCTCCCCAAACTATATCAGTCATTTATTGAATAATCACCCAAGAAATTTATCCCCACTCATTTAAAACAATACCTTTTTTTTAATTTAAATGGTAACATGGATATTATGTTGAAAAAATCAGTAAGCATTCAAGATTGGAAAGATTTTCTACTTCATTCTGAAATACATTCAAATCTAAAAAATTCAAGTGAGATAGTCACTTCAATAAGGAAATACATACCAACAGGTGATTCCATCTTGTTCAAAAAATATGCATAATCCAATGAACGCTCAACATCAGTACATTCAAATCCTTTCAGATACAGTAAAATGAGACGACAGAAATTGAGCGAACTTTGTATTGGGTCATCCTGCTGAGTAACCACTAAATGAATCCAAATTTTCAAATTCAGAGTTAGAGTAGCTCTTCATTGTTATCACTTATACTTCACAAAACAGACAGGAACATTTGGGATATTCAAAAACTGGAGTTTCAAATCGTGAATTGAGATTAAAACAAATGATTCCAAGAAAAAATTTAAAAAACTAACGTATTGGATGGTTGATGTCATCAACGAAAATCAGGATACCGTTGAGAAATAATAAAATCGATATGTGTACTGCATGTATCAACATATTATTCCTGCAATTTGTCACAATTATTTCACAGTTTTCACCCTTTGCGTTTGTTCATGGTAGAGATAACTTTATGCGCTCAAGAAAATACTGTTAAACAACAAAACGAAAAGATCATTAATTGCAAAATCTCGCTCCTCTGAACCTTTAATTTACAAAAAATTCACATTTAGAGAAATTAAAACTTCAAAGAACATTTAATTCAATAAAAAAGGGTGAAATATATGAATGACCTGTATAGCAGATTTATTGCACGTTCATATTGCCCTGTTAACCACAATGCTTGGAAATAAATTAGCACACTTCCATCATTACCAACAAAGTAGCTCTCACCTAAAAATAATATACCACATGTGGCTTTCAAATGTAAACTTTTGATAAAAGCCATTTATGTCACGAGCTAAACTTCCCGCAATTCAGATAATCCAATCTTCCACACTTAATGTACAGGATACTGATAAGTTTCAGATAAAGTGCATTATGAAGTTAATATCTGTTCGACCATCATCGATAGGTTCCACCATTCAGTATCATTCTTACACCCTTTAGCTTCAACATTCCCATACTATTTGCACAATGTTTAAGCAATCCTCTCTAACTGCATACAACGAAAACGCTTATTTGAGCCTATCAGTAGAAATTACCGTAGTCTAGAGATATGAGTCGTTGAAGTTCCCTGAAAACTGCAGGCGAAAGAGCAGGATCTATACCACATGGATGTAATTTCAACCAAAGCCAATTCTCCAAATTATTGCAAACTTCAGGTACATCACCACCAAGCAGAGCACAATATACTGCCTTTTTGTAGATGTCTACAAATGAACGTGATTCGCAACGCCATTCTGCTTTAACTTTTAATCGATCGTCAGAAGAAAGCCTAAAATTAAGCCACACCTTACAATACGCATTTCAATTTCTATTTGTAACCCAAAACCAATGAGAAAAGTTGCAAAAACCAACAAGAATTTCCCAAAAAGGCACAAACAGTCCCATGTAAAAAATACTTTTTATTTTTTTCCAGCTGAAGCAGAGCAACTGTTGCAGCTGCACACGATGGCAGATTTTTCAAATGAGAATTCGCTATTTTTGCTATAGATTGCAGTTCACCAGCCCTTAAACAATAATAGACAACTTCCCAAAGAGCATGTCCATTTGCTCCATACACACCATCCTAGAAATTAATAGTTTAATTACTACAAACAAGCAATGCTTGAAATGAATGCAAACTCAGTACCATAAAAATTTACAAAAATATGACTAAGTAAGGGTAATTTTCGACGGGCAAATCCCGCAACTGTATTACCTGAGTGTGTCGCTGAGTTGGCTTATGATGTTTCACATTTAGGAAAGCATCAATAAGCGATAAGATCGTCGGATTACCACCTCTGCGAGCTATTGCTAAATTATTTTCCACCACTGTTTCCATATACAAAACAAAACTGCAAAAAGCTAGATTTGAATGGACGGATGACTATTGACAAACAAACAAAACATGATTTGCATGAGAATGTAGGTATCATACAGCATCTATAGAAGCTGAACTCTGCAAGCACTGGTGAAGGAAGAAGTTCTTCTGAATTGCATTTAAAAAATAAATATTACTACTACCTTTTGGTTTCTACCTGATCTGAGTAAACCGTGCTATACAAAAATTTAAAGGATTGTTGAATTTGAGAAAAATTAAATAGTTAATTTCTTAATAAATCAACTCACTTTTTGTGAAGAAACTCCAAAGTTGTATCAACGATGTGTTTCATCCAAGAGACTGAAGAACGGAAATTTTTAGCAGTACCAGAAGCAACAAATGAGTGATTTAATGGTGCAAGAGCCTGCCCCCATAATGTGATTATTCCGTCATCTCGTGATTTCGCTGCAGCTTCTCTGAAAGCCATTGCTAATTTGCTGACTTGCTTTTGTGATACATATTCAGAAATCTGAAAATTAAATAACATCAGAAGATTTAAGGCAAACTTGGAATTTCGTTTGAAAAATCATGATAAAAAAAGATGTTTCCTTTATTAGAAACACTTCCGCTTTTTTTTCTTCACTAAATAACTTGCGCAAAACTTGAAAACTTACACCCTTGGCGAATGTTAATTCCATACTGTCGCCGGGAACGAACGAAGCTGTGGATTCCATGTTTCTTGCCTAAAAAGTTGTTGTATCTCCAGTATGTGAGAATGCACAGAAAATCTTCTTTCATGATAAATAAATGCAGCATTTAAAAACTTTCCAAAATATTTACACCAGCTCTTTAACTCTGAATTTAATTCGGCATGATAAGCATTAAGTAAAAAATGTTAACCGCATTGGTAAATTGTGAGTCATGGCAGTAAATACGAACGTAAATTGTGAAAGTATAGCCAACAATCACCTAACAAATGTATGTTACTGAATACTGAAGCAGGTTTTGAACCTCTCAGCAACTAACCATGTCTTCCAAACCAGGCAATTTAATTAATGAGTACAAACGACTAACTTTTGAAGATGAAATAGCAGAAGCATGAGCTTTCGTTATAGATTTAGTTGCCGTATATGCCTGATCTACTATGCATTGATTCATAAATGCCCTTTCAGCCTCTAAACGAGTACGCATCGAAGTTTCAGCAACAATTTGATCTAACATATTTTGGCAATCTGATGAGGGCAATACAAGGTCTTCCACTTCAATTTCCGCTTCTTCTTGCATTTGTGGTACTGAGCTTAGCGAGAAGCCTTTTGCACCCAGTAACAAACCCATCTTAAAGAAAAATCAATCAAATTACAACAGAACGAAAGGCTACGAAAATCTACATAGTCAAAATCATGAAACGAAACGATGAATAAACATACATCAACATCCGATAACCGTTGATCAGCAGGTGTTTTTCTTTTCCACAAATCTTCACTACGTCGGAAAACATCATTTAGCGCAAGATCAACACGAGTTTTGTACTGAATTAAAATGATAATTTATCAGTACTTTCATGAAAGATTATATTTCCTTATTTAATTCCAGTATGTCTATGAATATATTCAATTTGGTCATAATCCAGCCTATCATTCCTCTAGTAATCAGAAAAAATGTTATTGCAATGCACTTTCAATTCTATCAAATGAAACAAAAATTTTAGCCAGAAATATCACCAAGCGATCATTTATTTCTGATTTATTCCTATGCTAAAAAAAAAAATCGAAATAACTAAAAACAAAATACGTGATTACCGATGATCCTGACAATGTTTTCGAAAAAACTTTTGATGGTATCGACAAACGATCCGACTTGTTGAGCAAATTTTCAAATGCTCCCGGCATCTAAAAATTTAATTACCTTAAGTCCGGAGTATTAAATTTTCAGCATTATTGTCTTATATTGTTATTAATAACAATAGAAGACAACAACTTAACACTGTCTTAATGTTAATCCGTTGACAACACAATTTAACGATTTAGTACACAAATTATTTCTTATGACCTGACATTTTGACATAATTTATCTTTATAACAATACAATATACACAAAAATTCGATTGAATTATCAAATGATATGTTATATGTGAGAAGAAATAAACTGTGATAGCAAATTCTAATATCATTATCATACCAAATGATAAGAAATAAATTGAGCGCATTCAATGCCAAGCAACTTCTCTCAAGAATTGAACTTACACTTCTGTGCCTAAGCCTAGGCTTAATTACTACCTACCTTCCTTTCAAGTAATAATAATTAAATATAGCTAAACAATGCACACAATTATTGTCTCATTCATACTTCTGTTAGAACATGAACAGTGGATTACTATATGAACATTTCTTATTCCTAATATGTTAATTGTTCTTGCTGCAAAATGCCCGTAAAGTTGCAGAAAATTTGCACTAACATTCTCAAAAGTCGAGATTTTTCAAATTTCAGCAACATCAATTTTAAAATCTTTCCTCAACCATTAATTGAATTTCATTTACAAATCCAGATTTTTAGCTAAGTATACTATAAATGCTTTAGCAAATAGCACTAAATTACAACACTCTCAAACTTCACATCTCAATCTGACATAATCCCTGCTAAATCTTACCAATTTCTGTCGTCGTTCAAACTATGCACTCGTTTGCATAAAGTCTATCGTGTTAATTAAAAGTAGCTGGAATCGATGATAAATACTTTACGATGATAAATACTTTATTTAAGTCTACTTAAATACATATGACTAATGAAATGTACTTGAAATCCATGAAATTAGTCACGTTTTTCGAAATAACTTTTAAAAAAACTGAAAAAAGAAAAAAGATGAAACACAATAGCAGTAAAATGTTGCACAAACATAGATTGCATCAATGGGAGAGCGACAAAAAACCCTCTGAAAACTCCAATACTACCACAAATCATCAGAGCATTCCGGTGAACATCCCCGCCATCGCACACCATACTCCCAATTAATTTAGCCGTACATGAGATTCCAGTCCGTTAGATGGTCGGGATTTTTCGAACCACTGAATTAATCTGAAATTTAAATTTCCCACACACACAAACAAAAAAAACCACCGGTTTTACCGTGAATCATCAAAAGCATTGAGTGGATCATCAAAAGCTTCGGATTACACTTAAGGTAATGAGTGTTCCAACCCATTTGATCACCCTTATAAAGGCTCTATATGAAGCTCAAGAAGCAACAGT